>JAJIBD010010183.1:0-53276 GCA_021461705.1 Cryptotis parvus | reverse complement strand
AACAGGATGTCAAGTGATGAAGTGATCAGAATATTTGAAACGCTGTCTAAATACAAGATACAGCTACTCTAGTTTATTTATTTATTTATTTTAAAAATATTTTATTATACCACCGTTAGATATACAATTACAAGATGTTCATGTTTGAATTCTGGTTCTACAGTGTTCCAACACTCATCCCTCCATCCCTGCCCATCTCCCATCACCAATGTCCCCACCTCCCCCCCCCTTCCCCAAGCCTGTCTCCATGGCAGGTTCTTTATCTCCTCTCTCTCTCTCTCTCTCTCTCTCTCTCTCTCTCTCTCTCTCTCTCTCCTCACTTCCCTTTCTTACACGTTGTAGATTGTAATATATTCTAGAACGGGGCCGAGCGATAGCCCAGTGGGTAGGGTGTTTGCCTTGCATGCGGCCGACTTATGCCGGCCTGGGTTCGATCCCCCGGGCATCCCATATGGTCCCCCCGAGCACCGCCAGGAGTAATTCCTGAGTGCAGAGCCAGGAGTAACCCCTGAGCACCGCCAGGTGTGACCCAAAAAAGCAATATATATATATATATATATATATATATATATATATATATATATATATATATTCTAGAACATGATTGGTTCCACTAGTTTGATGTACTGGGTCTGGACCACAAAAATGGTGGCTATTATGGTGAGAAGCATGACTCTTTCAATTCCTGTTTGGGCTACCCAAATAGCCTTCTCATCCTGTTTTGATAGGGCCCAGGTCTTTGAGGCCAGAGTGTCTTCGTCTTCTGCTATCACTCTGAGGCCAGAGTGATAGCACAGCAAGGGCATTTACCTTGCACCAGGCAGACCCGGGTTCAATTCCAGGCATCCCATATGGTCCCCCGAGCACCATCAGGAGTAATTCCTGAGTGCAGAACCAGGAGTAACCCCTGAGCATTGCCAGGTGTGACTCCCCCAGAAAAACACGGGTTAGTTGACCTTAATTTAATTCCCGTATTCTCCACCACAGCTTGTCAGAGTTCTACCCAAGAGAAAAGCCAATCTCAAGCCCTGTTCGGCAGAGCCACACCCTATAGAGAAGCCTATTTCAAGCCCAGGAATGCTTGAACCAGAGACACAGATACGCACAACAGAGCTGCTACCAGCTCTCCCTGTGATCAACTGATCATGAGCATTCTGGGAGTGAGGGCGGTTTCTGGCCCTGACCCACCATCCCAATAGGGCCTTGGAAGCCAGAGGAACCCCCACACCGTGATGGCAGCCATTCAACATTTGAACTCAACATTTGGACTCCACAGCTCATCAGTGCTCCACCCAAGAGAAAAACCCATCTCAACTCCGGCTCATCAGTGTCCTACCCTATAGAGAAGCCTATTTCAAGCCCAGGTATGCTTGAACCAGAGACACAGATACATGCGACAGAGCTGCTACCGGCTCTCCCCATTGAGTGCAGCCACTTTGTAGGCTCATGGTTCATCAGTAAATGCAAGAACTGAGAGCCTACCTACTACCGACAGTATTCCACATGCACGGCAAAGCCTGGCAAGCTACCCATGTCATATTTGATATGCCAAAAACAGTAACGATAATAGACCTCATTCCTATGACCTGAATGAATGGTTTGAGGCTCTTGGTGTTCCTGGAGTGAGCAGATGCCCTTGGGATACCTAGCACAAGACAGGGATGAATGGAGAAGTTACTGGCGCCCACTCTGAGCAAATCAATGAACAACGGGAAGACAAGTGATACAGGTGATACTCTGCAAACAATTTGAAATGGGAAAGATGTGGTTTCACAAATGAAAGTATTGTAGATGTAGGTAGCATAGCTATAACTAAATTTTCCACAGAAACAGATAACTCAGTCATAAACCATGAAATTTTTAACAACTTCACCAAAAAAGACATGAAAATTTATCATCACTGTATCATTGTCTTCCCCGTTCATCGTCGATTTGCTCGAGCAGGCACCAGTAACATCTCCATATGACCTGTCTCATGCAAGTAGAGCCCAAGGGCACCTGCTTGCTCCAGGAACATAAAGAGCCTCAAACAATTCCATCAGGTCATGAGAATGAGGTCTATAATTGTTACTGGTATCTGGCATATCAAATACGACACGGGTAGCTTGACAGGCTCTGCCGTCCGGGTAGCATACTCTTGTAGTCATCTCAAAATCCGGCATTTATTGATGAACCGTGCGGCTGCAAGTGGCCACACAAGCCGGGCTGTGATAGGCTGGTCTGCTGGGTGGAGTTCTGAGGAGGGGGAAGTCCGATGTGGAAAATGGAGGTCCTCATGGAGTGGGGGTCGTCTGGCTTGTGAGGCTTTGCTGGGGTGGCGGGCCAGGGCTGGAACCTGCCACCTCTCCCGGGCACCTCATGAGCTGCTGGGCACAGTGAGAGCCAGTAGCAGCTCTGCCCCATGTCTGTCTCTGGATCAGCATACCTGGGCCGGATTAAAAAGACTGCAGCAGGGTGGATCTCGATGAGCCAGGCTGTGATAGGCTGGTCTACTTGGTGGAGTTCTGACAAGGGGGAAGTCTGGATGTGGAAAATGGAGGTCCTCAAGGAGTGGGGGTGGTCGTCTGGCTTGTTGTGAGGCCTTGCTGGGGTGGTGGGCCAGGGCTAGAACCTGCCATCTCTCCCATCTCTAAAACTTATCATACTTTACTTAAATGATCCATAAATGGAAATGTGTAGTAGGTTTGGAAGTAATTGAAGATGGATTGTGTTGGATGACAGGTTTAGCTAGTCTGGGAGCTTTGCTGTTTTACCCACTCACAGCTTAATCTATTTACATGTTCTTAAGCCAAGGTTCATTCTAATGAGATCTCTCTTCTATGCAAACACTGCTAGAGGGGTGTGGCAGTTACAGAAGTCACCGTGATTCTGAATAACTTCTGACTTGTTATACATCTACTAAGACTTCTATGTTTTGTAGATTGGGCACAGCTCCTCTTTATACCCACTGCACCCAGCATGGGACAGTTAGAATTTACCAGGAGACTACAACCCTGGCTACAATGAGACTATAGGAAGATTATAGGAAGGATCATACTAGTTTGCTCTCACGCAGGTGAGTGTGACCCTTTCAGCATATGGAGAACAAGATACTCAGAATCACCCTGGTGCAGATAATAAATAAGAAGGACCTTGTGGGTACAATCTAGATTACATGAAGCCCATAAAATTAAGATGTATTACTTTATATCAGCCCCCCTCTCTCCAGTGTTTTACACGAGATAATCTCGGAAGAAGGAATTAGTCCTTGGCTAACCTTTGTTTATACCTATAATAGGGTGTGGCACCACCCTTCTACAAGCTGTTTAGGGTTCTTTGTTGACAGAACACTCCCTGTCACAGATAGAATTACTTTAGTGTATGTAAGGGAACTGACTTGAGGCCCCTTTCCCTTTTTTTCCCTGCTCCTTCTTTTGGGTAGGACTCCTCTCGGGTGAGATCCTCTCTCTTTAGTTGGGGACTTGGGCTCTCTTGTATGGTCTAAGTTCTGACCAGAGCTAGAGTTCTTTCATTGTATTGGATTGCGGTGGTAGAGCTTTTGCACTATTAAAAGCCTTTTTTGGAACTGTGCCGGACTCGTGCGTTCTCATCCCTTCCCTGGCGGCCTTGGAGGTAGAAAAGAACTTCTGTCTTGATACTGTCGGGGACCCCAACAGCATCCCCAACAGGATTGGATTTTCATCATCAAATGAATCACAATCAAGATAGCAATAGATGTTTAGAAACTGAAAAATTAAGATTATTTTATTTTATTAAAAAAGAGTGGCAATCAACCCTGCCCAATACATGCCAACATGCTTACACATTCTCCCAACTCCTCTGACTACATGTACTCCATGAGTAAGAGATAATTTGCATAGTCAGACAATGTAAGGCTTAAAATTGGACTTCATGTTTCAGGTCATTTAGGTGAATATTCAGTCAATCTGTTCATATATTATGTCTGGGAATGAGTCTGCTCTTGAGAAGTAATAATCATTTTGCAAGTTCCTTGAAATTGGCACCGTGGACAATCTTGTGAAAGAAAACCAATCCTACAGAAGATAATGAAACCTTGGAATCAGTGAAAAACAAATTTCTACGTTCCAGTCTACTTTATTGGATAGAACAGACATACTCAGGAATTTAACTCTAAATAAAAGTTAACCCAGGGGGACCAGAGCATAATAAAAGCATAATAAAAGTTATGCCCGAGCATAATAAAAGTTAACCCAGGGGGCCCACAGTGGGCAGGACATTTGCCTTGCATGTGGCCAACCCAGGTTCGATTCTCAGCATCCCATTTAGTCTCCAAAGCACCGCCAGGAGTAATTCCTGTGTGCAGAGCCAGGATAATCCCTGAGCATTGCTGGGTGTGACCCAGAAAGTAAAAAAAAAAAAAAAAAGGAAAAGAAAAGTGATCTCAGATTTTCTCCATTATTAATTATGTGAATCAATGTATTCTTATTATAGTTTGTTCATCATTGGAGTAGTAGTAAAGTTTAAGATGATCATTCAACAAACAAAATAAAATATTTGGGGGCTGGAGCAATAGCATAGCGGGTAGGGCGTTTGCCTTGCATATGACTGACCCAGGTTTCATCCCCGGCATCCCGTATGGTCCCCCAAGCACTGCCAGGAGGAATTCCTGAGTATCGCTGAGTGTGACCCCCCAAAAAAAGCAAAAAAATATTTGGTATGAGATATGTATTTTGCTTTTCCTCCTCAAACAACAACAACAACAACAACTCTATTAGGTATAAGGAGATTTACAAACACACATATATGTACATATATTATTTTATATTATAATATATGATCCCTGGTATAAAATAAATTAGGAAATATTAGTAACACAAATTGTAAAATTGTTGAACATCAGAGAATGTAGAAATATTAACCAGTAAAATTACATAAAGTAAATAGAAGTGTTGCATGGCAGAACCTGGCAAGCTATCCGTGTCGTGTCTGATATGCCAAAAACCAGTATCAGTTATAGACCTCATTCCCATATCCTGAACGAATGGTTTGAGCTTCTTCGTCTTTCTGGAGCAAGCAGATGCCCTTGGGCTACACTAGCACATGACAGGACATATGGAGATGTTACTGGTGCCCACTCGAGCAAGTCGAACAATGGGAAGACAAGTGATACAAGTGAAATAGAAGTGTGGTCATGAGGTGAAAAATCCAGTGAACATTAAGCAAGTTCTATATCCAAAATATGATATATAATAACAATCTCTTCTTTAAATCTTCTTCTCCATGGGCACCTCCTCCATCCTAGATCATTGGCCCCTTTGCAGTTCCCGTCGATAAGAAAGCCTTCAGAGCCTTCTTTATGTCATTATTCCTCAGGCTGTAGATGAAGGGGTTCAGCATGGGGGTGATCACGGAGTACATCATTGAGGCTATGGAATTTGACTGTGAGTTGTGGGAGGCAGCAGAGCTAAGATACACTCCCAGACTAGTACAATAAAATAAGGAGACAACAGCAAGGTGAGAGGCACAAGTGGAGAAGGCTTTATATTTCCCTTGGGCAGATGAGATTTTACGTATGGTGGAGACTATCTTAGAATAGGAGTAAAGGATCCCAGCCAGAGGACCACCACCCAGCAGCACAGTGGACAAATAAATCCCCACATTATTAAGTAAAGTGTCAGAACAGGCAAGCTGTACCATCTGTTTGAGATCACAGAAAAGTTGGGGACTTCCAAGTCTGTGCAAAAGGACAATCGCAAAGTGAGTAAGCTGTGTAAAAGTGAGACCAGGGAACTCGTGGTCCAGGACCCCAGAGCCAGAAGTCCACAGAGCCGGGGGTTCATGATGACTGTGTAGTGCAGGGGGTGGCAAATGGCCACAAAGCGATCATAGGCCATCACAGTCAGAAGTAAATCATCTAACACTGCGAAGACATTGACAAAATACATCTGAGTGATGCAACTTTCATAGGTTGAAGCTTTACACTCTTTCTGTACATTCACCAATAACTTTGGGACGGTGGTGGAGGTGAAACAGATGTCCACAAAGGACAGGTTGGAGAGGAAGAAGTACATGGGCGTGTGGAGGTGGGAATCTGAGATGACTGCCAGGATGATGAGCAGATTCCCCAAGACAGTGATCAGGTACATGGAGAGAAAAAGTGAAAATATGATGGACTGCAGTTCTGATTCCTCTAAAAATCCCAAAAGAATAAATTCGGAAATGTGTGAATCATTTTCTGGTTTCATGTTGCTTGTATCAGTCTGGTAAATAATGATAAACATCATTAATTATCACATTAACCTGCATTACTCACATTTTAAATATAACAAGTAATGACTGATAATGAGAATTATTATTTTTTGCTTTTTTGGGTCACACCCAATGATGCTCAGGGGTTACTCCTGACTCTTCGCTCAGGAATTACTTCTGGCGGTACCTGGGGGACCATGTGGAATGCCTGGGATCGAACCCAAATTAGCCGCATGCAAGGCAAATGCCCTACCCACTGTGCTATCGCTCCAGCCCGAGAAATTATTTTTTAATATTTCCTTTGTATATCTCTTACTCTTTGTAGCATCTGGACACTGTTCCTACAATTTTATTCATCTATTTATTTGTTTGTTTGTTATTCATTTATTTATTTATTTTTAATTGAATCACTGTAAGATAGACCATTACAAAGCTGTTTAATGATTGGGTTTCAGCCATACAGTGTTCCAGCACCCATCCCTCTACCAGCACATATTTCCCAGTATCAATGTCTCCAGTTTTCCTCTGCCCACACCTCACTGCCCCAACCTGCCCTATGGCAGGCACTTTTCTTCTCTATCTCTGTCTCTGTCTCTCTCTCCTTTCGAGCATTGTGGCTTGCAACACAGACACTAAAAGGTTATCACACATGTCCCTTTACCTTCTTTCAATACTCAGTTCTAGTCCAGCAGCACGCAGCTCTTATCCAGAGTGGTCATTTTCAACTAACTTTCCCATACTGGTCCCTTCTCTATCCCGACTGCCTTCTCCCACAGCACCTGAGGTAGGCTTCAAACTGTGGACACTCCTCCTGACCCTTAACTCATTTTTGGAACATAAAAAATCCATAATATGAGACGAATGCCCATAATGCATCCTACAATTTGATGGGAATTTCTGTATTGAAGAGATAGATTGTAAGTGCTCTGTTTTACAGTCTGTAAGCAGGGAGTCTAAATGCTGGAAACCAAAGTCTCCACCACTCAGTGATGAAGCACAAGACACAAGCGGAGAATAAAATGTTCTAACGTTGCATAGGGTGAGAGTTGATATTTTTTAAAAAGAAAAAAGCAAGCAGGGCCAGAGTAATAGACAGTGAGTAAGGCATTAGCTGTTGCAGGACTCCTCTAAGGGCCTCTGCATCTGCTCTGAATTGCCGCCTGCAAATCCCTTCGTAGATAAGGGGTAGTCTAAATGTGGCAGTTTATCTGACCATGTATGCTGTGCTAGCTGGTATAAATATTCTCCCATGCTACCACAATCCTCGTGGGACTAGCTAGATCTTACCAGCATATTTGCCTGGCCACGTAGGATCCCTAAGTAATTAGACCAGAGAGAAATGCTGTTTACCTCCAAGCAAACAAGCATGACTCCCTTATATACTCAAAGGCAACTAAAATACAAAACTACCATGAAGTAGACAAGACTTTTGTGAAGGCTTGGAGAAATATTTAACTGGCATTAGTATTAGTCTTTGGTACAGAGACATGCCATCTCAGAAACCCCCTTCTCTACCCTATAAAGGCATTTCCAGGCAGATCTTGGCTCAAAACATTAGCATATAAAAGAACCTAGGTGAGGTGCTGGGAGAAATTACCTAAGGGCATTTGACCCTCCCTGCTTTCCATAACAGTGGGAGGGAGGTCTGAGTTGCAGGGGTGTAATACTAGCCTGCTTCCACTCTCGCTCTCTGTTTTTGGGCACTTTTTGGGCTCTCTCTCTTTGGTGAGCTCGCACCCTTCTTGGGAGTCTTTGTCTCCTCTTTACAGGGCCTTTACACGTGGTGGCCGCCATCTTGGTCTACACGTGGCTGGGGTTCTAGCCGGGAATCCTAAGCACTGGACTTTTCCTTTTGCTGATTTGTATGCCTGGACCTGTGATAAGTAAAGCCTTTTAAAACTGCATCGGATTCCTGAGTTTTCATCCATTCCTCGCCGGCCGGAGGTAGAAGGGAACTTCGCTTCCGGCACTGTCAGGGACCCCGCGGCGCTCCCCGACAATTAGCCTTGCACATAGCATACCCATGTTTAGTTTCTGGCAACCCATGTCCCCTGAGCCCCACCAGGAGTGATTTCTGTGTGCAGAGTCAGATGCAAGCCCTTGGCACTGCTTGGTGCAGCCAAAATGAAGGAAGGAAGGAAGGAAGGAAGGAAGGAAGGAAGGAAGGAAGGAAGGAAGGAAGGAAGGAAGGAAGAGGAAGGAAGGAAGGAAGGAAGGAAGGAAGGAAGGAAGGAAGGAAGGAAGGAAGGAAGGAAGGAAGGAAGGAAGGAAGGAAGGAAGGAAGGAAGGGAAGGAGGAAGGGAGGAAGGAAGGAAGGAATAGTGAATAGCAGCTCTGTGTTTTGGTAAAACCTACATACAAGTAACATTTATACAAAAAATAGATAAGACAAGGAGGAAGATGGTGAGTTATACAGAGAAGCGGTGTCTGGATAAGGAACAGGCGATGCAACTGTCTTGTGAAAGGTACTTTTTTAACATGTCATAGTAGAAATAGTGAAGGCAAGATAGGAAGTTAACTGAAGAATGTGGAGATATAGAAAGTGGGTTTAAACACTTGTGGGATCTCTTCTACCCTGAAAACTCATGACAAATAGAATGTTCAGCTTCTGGTCATCTTGTACTGTCTTAATTTTACTGCACAGGTCACCCATAGATAATGCTTACTCCCTTCTGATGATGAGTTCTGGTCCCTGTATAATGAGATTCACCTTTGACAATAATATCTGAGGCACATCTAGCCTGAGGACTTCTCTCCCTCTCTACATAACACACACAAACACACATGCACACACACATGCACATGCAAGACATGAACCTTGTGGGTTTTTAGATTCTTCAACTAAAACCACTATTTCCTTCCCTTATATGCACCATAGCTTTCACAAATTCTAAGAATCATTTTCCTTAGTGTTTATTTGCCTGCTCATTTAACTATTCAAGTTATATGAGGGAAATTGCCAGATAGGAAATTTTGCTTCTTAGTCTCCCTCTACATATATGAACTTTGTACTCCATGTTGGAGTGGTCATAGTCAGCCATGACATTCAACAAAAAGAAAAGCCAATAAACAGAGAAGGTAGAAAGGGAACAGAATGGATGACGTATTAATTTTAAAGATCTAGTAAGTGCAGTTGTTCTTTGGAGAGACCTCAAGGAAAAAATTCTTTGTTTTTCTATCTAATTTAGTACCTTGATTATACAGGCGCTTGAATTCAGCAAATATAAATTTTGCTGAATGTATATAAATGTTTATGTGCCAAATACTTTATATATTTTCCATAACAGAAAATAAGTCAAGAGGGCAGGAGTGACAGCACAGTGGGTAGGGCCTTTGCCCTGCACGGGGCGACCCGGGTTCAATCCCTGGCATCCCCTCTGAGCAGTGCCAGGAGTAATTCCTGAGTGCAAAACCAGGAGTAACCCCTGAGCATTGCTGGGTGTGACCCAAAAAGGAAAAAAAAAGAAAAAGAAAAAAGAAAATAAGTCAAGTGATAAACCCTTATCACATACTGAAATATACCCAGTTCAACAAGCTGGATATTTGTTTTTTTTATTGCTATTTTGGACTTTGGTTTTTAGACCATACCTGAGAGTGCTCAGAGCTTACTTATAGCTCTTCACTCAGAGATTACTTCTGTCAAGCTTGGGGTACCCTATATGGTGCTGGGGATCAATCACTGGTCCACTGCATACAAGACAAACACTTTCTCAGCTGTACTATCTCTCTGACCCCCAAATTGGATATTTTGAAGGGAGTGGAGAAGGGGACTTCCCAAATGATGGTCCCCAGCCTTATAGCAATTCAAGGGATTCTCGCTAACCACACAAGTGTCCCTATGTGATGGCCTGAGAACAGAGCGTTGCTAAAACCCTAAAGTGTTTGGGAATACAAGGGCCACCACAGTGTCACTCAGGTTTGCTATGGCCAGACTTAATGGTACTTGCAGTGTTCACAGGGGGACCCTTTGGGGCTAGGAAAAAATATGGGATCTGACCTGGTAATCTTTGTGGACACCGAAACCCCTGTACTCTCTCTTTGGCTCCATTGTTGGCTGTTTTCTAGATCAAGAAATATTTCTTTGAATCTAATACTCAGATAATTGTTCTGTGATCTGGCCAAAGCAATAGGACAGTGGGTAAGTCTTGTGTACTTCTGACTCAAGTTAGATCCTCAAAAACCCACTGGGGTCCCTGGGGAGTGTCGGAATGATTCCTAAGAATCCACAGAAGTCAGGAGTAAGCCCCGAGTACTGCTGAGTGTGGCCCCCTAAACCAAAGCAAAGCAAAGCAAATCAAAGGTGAGGCAAGCTGGGGCGGAGCAATAGCACAGCGGGTAGGGCTTTTGCCTTGCATTGCAGCCAACCTGGGTTGTATCTTCGGCATCCCATATGGTCCCCCAAGCACCGCCAGGGGTGATTTCTGAGTGCAGAGCCAGGAGTAACTCCTGAGCATTGCCAGGTGTGAAGCCCTCCAAAAATAAGCAAAAAAAAAAAAAGGTGAGGCAAGCTCTCTCCATTCTTTTATTATGGGACTATTTTCTTCAGTATACTTAGATTTCATATCTGGGTCTCTTTTATTGTCAATTCCTTGGGAACCCTCTAGATTTATGGATCTTATCCCATATCAAATGTCTCTGTAGACTATCAACCCTGCTTGTACCCTGACAATTCCATCATTTTATACTGAAAACTCCCTTTGCAACTGTGCTTCCTAGGGGTGCCTCATACTTACACTGATCTCACTGTCCTCTGTCTCTGCCATGATCCAGACAGCAAGCACTTCTGTTTCTGTGTTTACTTTTTCATTCTTTACAACAATGTGAGCAGATGTGCACATCTGTCAATGCATATCTTAACATGTGAAAGAAATGAAATAAAATTAATGCAGTATAATAAAACTAAGTCAAAAGTCCCTAAGCACAGAGCCAAGAGTAAGTCCTGAGCACCACTGGGTGTGGTCTTCAAACCAAACCAAAAAAAAAAAAATTGCAGGCAACTACAAGTACTACAAATAGTGATTTCTTTCTTTTTTTTAAGTATTTTATTATACCACCGTGAGATATACAAATAAAAAGATATACAATTAAAAAGTTCATGTTTGGGTTTTGGTCATACAGTGTTTCAGCACCCGTCCCTCCACCAGTGCCCATCTCCCACCAACAACATCCCCGGTTCCCTCCCCCCTAACCCAGCCCACCTCCATGGCAGGTTCTTTATTTCTTTGCCTTTCTCTCTAGTGATTTCTTTCATGTTGGGTTTATTAATCTAGTATTATTGACATTTGAGCCCCATTCCTTTCTACACCAGTCTGTCCTGGGCATGGAAGGATGTTCAGAACATCCTGTTTACAATCTACCCACCCCCTCCACTCTGACTCTCAGAAATGTCTCTAAACTTTTTGGGATGGCCCCTGGCTGACAATACCACTTCTCTTTAGAAGCACTTTTGGGGCCTGAGAGATAGCACTGCAAGTAGGATATTTGCCTTGCATATAGTCAACCCAGGTTCAATCCTTAGCTTCCCATATGGTCCCCTTATCTTCCCAGGAAATTCCTGAGTGCAGAGCTGGTAGTAAATCATCATTGGATATATATAGATAGATAGGTATAGATATAGATATAGATATAGATATAGATATAGATAGATACATATCCGGGATGCACACACATAATTATATAGAATATAACTGATCATCAATAACAGAGCAGCAGCAAAAGTCACACCAACATATTATGCAGTTGCTGAAATAACTCATTCATTTAACCAACATGCCATTATGAGCACTTATACCTCAGGCTAAGGAGAATTGGCTCTCAACTGGTCAGAGGACATAATCTTGGCTTTCTCTCTGTCTCTCTCTTTTTCTCCCTCCCTCTCTCTCTCTTATTCTTTGCTCTATCCCTCCTTCTCCTCTCATACACCCACTTTCACTGCTTTTTACCTGTTTCACGTACATACTCCTCTCTACCCCTTTTATCTTTCTCTCATGCACACTTTTATTTCTCTGCCTCTCACATATAGACTCTGTCTCGCATTCTCTTCCTCCCTTGCTTTTGCTTTCTCTCTCATATACTCATACACATAAACATACACACACAATTTCTCTATTCCTCTACTCTTCTCTATTCACACACTCTCAGTATCACATTCTCTCTCTCTCCTCTTTCTCTTCCTGCGCTCTCCCCTTCTCTTCTCATCTCTTCTTGCCTCCCCTTTTTCTACCTTTTGAACTCACCTAACTGGGAACGGAGAGGGGGCGTCTCAGAGCCCACCTCTGATTTCCCTTACTGGGTCTCAGTTGATACAGACTGAAGGTCTTTCCCTGACAGGACAGCAAAAGGAAATGCAGTGTTGGTCTCCCACTCTGAAACAGAACTAAAATGCCGCCACCACCACCAACAAAAACAACCAAAAAAGCATCTTCCATACAGGCACACACAGGTGAGAGAGAGAGGATGAGGGGCCTTTACAGCTCCGTCTATTCTCCTGAGATGCTTTGCCTTGGGGCTCCTTTCATCTCTAAAGATACAAGTCTCCTGTGCAAACCCGATCTTGATTGTAAAGAAAAATGTTCCTAATGACTCTTTTTTCCCAAGATATTCGAACTCAAGAGAATCCAGTTTTAATCATTTCCTTTGTTACATAACCTGCCTCTTTTCCCAATCCCTAAACCAATTAACCCCTTATTTCCATCGGAGTTGGCGTTTTCTCAGCACCCACTCCTGAAGATCTTGTCTGGGTCAGATCCCCTCGTTTTTTTTTTTCCTCTTTTTTTAAACATTTTATTATACCACCATGAGATATACAATTACAACATTGTTTATGTTTAGAGGTTTGGTCACATAGTGTTCAGCACCCCACCTTCCACCAGTGCCCATTTCCCACCACCAATGTCCCCAATTCCCTCCCCTCTCCCATTGCCTGCCTAAATGTCAGGTTCTTTATCTCTTTTCTCTCTCCCTCTCTCTCTTTTCCTTCTCTTACATTGTGGGTTGCACTACATACACTTAGAAACCATCATGTGCATTTTTTGCCTGTATTTAATACTCAGTTCTATGTTGGTATCAGCCCTTTTGACATTTATTCACACATGTTCCCTTCTCTATCTTACCTAACCTCTGACTCCCACACGTCTGTGGTAATTTCCACTTTTGGTAAGATCACCTGATATATTTATGTCATGCAAATAAATGCAGTCATTATAGGTCTCTCTCTTTCCTTCTGACTAATTTCACTCAACATGATCCTTTCCATGTCCATCCATTAATAGGCAAATTTCATAACTTCATTTTTCCTAATCCCCTCATTTTTCTGAGCACTGACTTGGATGGGTACAGACTGCTGACAGATTAGAAAAATCACTTTTCTCCAGGTCCAGAAACAGAACATATATGCCGTATGATTTTGAAAGGAGTGCCTGAACTAGAATAAAAAGGATAATCTTTGTAAACAACCATCTGTAAATGGATATCCACATAAAATTCCATTTCATGTAGATAAAAAAAATCCCTATGTGAAGTGCTAGTACATTTAGGATTATTATTATAATGATTCAGGACTTTATACATGAAAGGACTGGGCCCCTGGGATAAACCCAGCACCATGGCAGAGCCTGGCAAGCTACCTGTGGTGTATTCGATATGCCCAAAACAGTAACAATAATGGACCTCATTCCCAACAAATGGAGATGTTACTGGCTGCCACTCGAGCAAATCGATGAACAACGGGAAGACAAGTGAAACAAGTAATTATGATGACAATGATGATGATAATTATGATTCATTACTCATGTCCATGGTAAGAAAGTTTTACAAAAGAAATGGTGACTCCTCCTTCCTCAGAAAGTTAAATAACAATGAACTTCATTCAGTGATTAGATTTTTAGGCTTAAATGATTATGCTGACCTTTGATTCACCCTGATTTTTTGAAATCCCTGCTTAGTTAAGCTCTAAAATGTTTTGAGTGGAAATTCTGAAAGAGAAATATCTAAAAAAGATAGACTTTTTTTTTTTTTTTTTGATTTTTTGGGGTCACACCCAGCTATACTCAGGGGTTTCTCCTGGCTCTGCATTCGGGAATTACTACTGGCAGTGCTCAGGGGACCATATGGGATGCCGGGATCGAACCTGGGCCAGCATGGGCTGGCCGCGTGGACTACTGCTCCGGCCCCCAAGATGGACAGTTTTATGCAGAGTTGCTGGTGAATACTTAAGTCTGCCAAAGACAAGGGAGCAGGTCCTGATCTCTTTGCTAGATTTAGATGCAATAAAATTGCATCGCTGTAGGCTTGAGAGAGAACACAAGAGTTGAGGCATCTACCTTGCATGCAGGATCCCAGGTCTGAATTGCATTTACCGCATACAGTTCCTTGAGGACCACTGGGTATGACACCAAATCCAACCAAAAAATACCCCTAAAAAAATAAGAGGAACTGAAGCAGAAGAGATTTTGGTAGTTCCTTATGTCTGGTCTGCAGACATATTTCCCTGTGATTCCAATCCCTAATTACAACTTCCTCATGGAAAGTCAAACTGGATGACAGGATAAAAAAAAATCTTTTAGATCCAGTGCTCCCAACAGATCAAATGAATACAAAATTTTTTGCATTAGTTTTTCTTCACCAATTTGTTGACTTTCAGGTTGATAGTCTCCTAAGCCTAACTTGAGATTTCTTCCAGAGCTTAAGAAAGAAAGAACTAATTTTGTGCCAGAGTGATAGTCCAGTGGGGAGGGCATTTGCTTCACATGCAGCCCTCTCAGGTTTGAACCCAGCATCCCATATGGTCCCTCAGCACTGCTAGGAGTCATTCCTGAGTGCAGAGCTAGGAGTAACCCTGAGCATTGTTGGGTATGATAAAAAAAGAACTTATTTTGATTAGGTTCCTTGAATCTTTATTGACTGGGGTGGGCATTGCTGCTACAGAAACTAATAATGTCCCATCCTCAAATAGGGACAAATTGAGCCCCATTGGTCACCAACATCCTGGCCTCCTGGTACATAAACCTCAACAGTTAGGAGTTGCAGACCGAGAATTAAAGAGCTCTCATTCACTTAGTTCAACATTATGACCTACTTCACATATAAGGAATATATATTTGTTTTCTACATTTTAATCTAATCTCTAATTAAGAGAAAAACAGATTCTTCCCTGGTGCTTCCAGATAAAACCTAAGTTTGAAAACTTCTTGATTATGTAGACCTTGAGACCCATTTCAGTCTTTGATCTCCAAAATTGTAAGAGCATCAATGTTTTCTTTAAACAACTGGGGAAGTCACTTTGATTTTAACATGAAGGAATGAATAAGGGAAGTTTTCTAATAGTGCTTGTTAAGGAAAATGTGATAAGCCTCTCCATTTAGCTTTTCATTTTGTATTGAAATCTCACCTCTGGTTAAGAGGAATTTAAAATCATTTGGAGATCTTCAGCTTCATTACCTGATAGAGAATACCATTGCAGAAATATTGGTATAATGGTGCTGGTGATTTATGGGCTTGGTTTGCACAGGGCTGCAGAACTCAGAGTCAACTATGATGATCATCTGGGCTCTCACCTGCCATTCCCTGGGGTCAGAGACAGAATGAGGTGTCTGTATTCAAGCAGGCTGACTCATAAAGGCCTGTTGACTCAATAACGAGGCTGTTGGGCTTTGTTCCCAGAGCAGACTGTCATTGGCCTGGGGCCTGCTGGCGCGGCCTGCTGGAGCGTGGTGAGTTCCTAGAGTCCCACAGAGCCCCGATGAGACAGATTCCGAACCCCTGTGCGCTGCTGTGAGAAGCCATATGGGTGATTCTCTCCACTCCCATCAGCCCACAGACCCCACCAGAGAATCCGCCCTGGTCAGGCCTGGAGCCCCGAGCTGCTTTTGTTTGTTCCTGACCCAAGTCTCTGGAATCTGGGTGGGTTCTCTCTGTGTCCCATCGTACCCATATGGGTCATGGTTCCATCCCTGATTCTGTCTCAGGCCCTGAGTTGTGAAGGGGTTCTGCTTCTTGTTCCTTCCCGTGTTTCTCAGAACCCAAGTCCCTGTCCCTAATCAGGATTCTGGCTTCATGTCAAGTCCCAGCACAAGGGACCTGGAGCTAAACTATTAGCAGAATTTTTATGATTTGGTTAAAGAATTTTTTTAGATTTTTAAAATAAATATACTTAGGGCCCGAGCATAACACAGCAAGTAGGGCGTTTGCCTTGCATGCAGTCAACCGGGTTCGAACCCTGGCATCCCATATGATTCTCTGAGCACCGCCAGGGAGGAATTCCTGAGTGAAGAGCCTGGAGGTAACCCCCTGGGAGTCACTGGGTGTGATCCCCAAAAAATCAACAAGCAAACAAACAAATATACTTAGAGGGGCCAGAATGAAAAGGTGTTTGCCTTGCATTGGTTGACCTGGGTTGAATTCCTGGCATAATTAGTTAGCTAGTTAGTTAGTTAGTTGGTTGGGTGGTTGGTTGGTTGGTTGGTTGGTTGGTTGGTTAGTTGTTACTTAGTTACTAAAAGGATAATTTAATTTATTTTTGTTTTATTATTATTATTAATTTGGCTTTGGGACCCCACCCAGTGGTGCTCAGAGGTTGATACAGAGACCAGCAATCAATCCCAGTGGTGCTTAGGGGACCATATGGGATGAAGGGTTTCAACCACACATTGCTACAGGCAAGGCAAACGCCCTACCCACTGTACTATCTCTCTGGATCCATAATAACAATATAATTTTTTATATCATTAGTCATGGTTAGACCCATATGGGACTAAAGATAACATACACTGTGTTACTATTTATAAGTACTATTTTTATAACTAAATATAAGTACTGTTCTTGTGATTACATCTGGAAAGTTTTCCTTTCAAATTCTTGCTGATATGGTGGAGTAGGTTTGCATGTATATGGTGGAATTGTTTGTGTTACTGGATTATTTTGAGTTGTTTTTATGGTGTTCTTTTGAATGTATTTGGAGGCTATGTTGATAGTATTTGTGTATATAATAGCTGTGTTCTAGGGCCAGAGCGATAGTCCAGTGGGTAGGGTGTTTGCCTTGCATGCAGCTGACCCGGGTTCAATCCCCTGGCTGTCGGGGCGCTCCGCCGGGGTCCCCGACAGTGCCGGGAAGCGAAGTTCCCTTCTACCTTCGAAGCCGGCGAGGAATGGATGAACACTCAGGAATCCGATGCGGTTTTAAAAGGCTTTACTTATCACAGGTTCAGGCATACAAATCAGCAAAAAGGAAAAACCCGATGCTTAGGATTCCAGGCTAGAACCCCAGCCACGTGTAGGCCAAGATGGCGACCACCACGTGTAAAACTTCCAAGGGGAATAAACGTTCACAAGGCGAGATCCCACCGGGAAGAAGACCGGGAGAGCGGGAACCGGCTAGTTTATACACCCCCCCCCAACTCAGACCTTCCTCCCATTGTTATGGAAAGCAGGGAGGGTCCAATGCCCTCAGGTAACCCCTCCCTGCATCTCACCTAGGGCCTTTACTGTGCTAATGTTTTGAGCTGGGAAGGCCTTTGAAATGTAGGGAAGGGAGTTTCTGAGATGGCATGTCACTGTACCAAAGATCAACATCAATGCCAGTTAAATATTTCTCCAAGCCTTCACAAGTCTCCTCTACTTCATTGTAGTTTTATATTTTATCAGGGGAGCCATGCTTGTTTGTTTGGAAGCAAACAGCATTTCTCTCTGGTCTAATTACTTAGGTGTCCTTACGTGGCCAGGCTAATATGCTGGTAAGATCTAGCTAGTCCCACGATGATTGTGATAGCATGGGAGAATATTTATACCAGCTAGTACAGCATACATGGTCGGATAAACTGCCACATTTAGACTACCCCCTTATCTACGGAGTGATCTGCGGGAGGCAATCCAGAGCAGATGCAGCGGCCCTTAGGAGTCCTGCAACACCTGGCATCCCATATGGTCCCCACGCAATGCCAGGAGTGATTCCTGAGTGCAGAGCCAGGAGTAACCCTGAGCATTGCTGGGTGTGAACCCCCAAAAAAGCAAAAAATGAAAATAGATGTGTTCTAGATAAATCACCTAAAGTTTGGTTTCAATATTAATTACTATACTGTATAATTATGGGACCTGGTTGATAATATTGGTTGAGTGTTCTTTGGTTATTCTTATTTAAGTCAAAATAGATATTCAGTTGTATCACTTGCCTTCCTGTTGTTCATCAATTTGCTCAAGCAGGTGCCAGTAACATCTCCATTTGTTGGGAATGAGGTTCATTACTGTGACTGTTTTTGGCATATCCAATACACCACAGTAGCTTGCCAGGCTCTGCCATGACTCTAGATTTATCCCAGGGAGCCCAGTCTGCTGTCAGGCTAGAAGCATTCTCGTCTCGTTCCTTTTCTCCTGCTTAGTGGATAGAGTAATTTGTAACAGGACAGGTCTTCATGACCATTGAGTACTCCAAGGCCAGCAGGAAATGGATAAAAACTCAAGAGCCCAGTGAAGTTCAAAAAGGCTTTTACTAAATACCAATAAAACAAGCTCTGCTTCTGCAATCCAAGATTCCCCAGACCTGCACTTTAGCCTCAGTTCTAGGCTGGTATTATCATTTCCGACAATTATTAGCACACTGTTTCCTTCTCTGTCTTACCTAACCTCTGACTCCCATACTCTTGTAGTAAATTCCACTCACTGACAAGAACTCCTGATTCATATTTTGCCTGACCTTGGATATTGGTATCATACCTTTTTAATATCCCGCAAATAAATGCAGTCATTATATATGTCCTTTTCCCTCTGACTAATTTCACTCAGCATGATCCTTTACATGTCCATCCATTTATAGACAAATTTCATAACTTCGTTTTCCTGACAAATGTATAGTATTCCATTGTTTAGCTGTACCAAAGTTTCTTTATCCATTTGTCTGTTCTCAGGCACTCAGATTGTTTCCAGATTCTGACTATTGTAAATAGTGCTGCTATGAACATAAAAGTGCAGATGGTGTTTCTGCTGTGTGTTTTTGGCCTCCCAGGGTATATTTCAAGGAGTGGTATTGCTGGGTCAAATGGGAGCTCAATTTCTAGTTTTTTGAGGAATGTTCATATTGTTTTCCAAAAAGGCTGAACTAGTTAACATTCCTACCAACAATGGATAAGATTTTCTTTCTCCCTGCATCCACACCAGCACTTGTTATTGCTCTTTTGGATATGTGCCAGTCTCTGTGGTGTGAGATGATATCTCATTCTTGTTTTGGTTTGCATATCTCTGATGATTAATGATGATGTGCATTTTTATATGCCTTTTGGCCATTCAAATTTCTTCCTTGTCAAAGTTTCTGTTCATTTCTTCTTTCCATTTTTTGATGGGGTTGGCTGTTTTTTTTCTTGTGAAGTGCTACCAGTGCCTGATATATCTTGGATATTAACCCCTTATCAGATGGGTATTGGGTGAATATTCTTTCCCACTCTCTGGACTAGGAATACGTTTTTATCAGTGACCTGGATTTAGCTTGTTAGAAGTGCTCTACTCAAGGGCCAGAGAGCACTGACTGGAAACCACATAAAAGTGGGAAACTGCTGGTGGGGAACCACATAAAAGTTCCCTGAGTTGGCCAGGAGTGATCCCTGAGCACAGACAAGAGTAAGGAATGACTCAAAAACACAATCAAAGAGACAGAAGCACGAATCAGTCAAGACTGAGCAGAAACCACTACAACTCCGTGGAAGCAATAGTACAGTGGGCAGGGCATTTCACTTGAGGAAATCGATGAATAACGGGAAAACAAGTGATACAAGTGATTGATGTCATGGGTTTTATACCCCGTACCCCAGATGGTCCCCCAAGGCAGGAGTAATTCTTGTGTGCAGAGCCAGGAGTAACCCCTGATCCTTGACTAGTAGAACTCCAAAAGCTTTTTTAAAAGAAAAGTCATAAAGAAGAAATGTGTGGGATAGTGTGACAGTACAGGGGGGGTAGACCACATGCCTTTCATGGTGCCAACCTGTGTTTGATCCCTGCTTCGCCCCATATGGTCAACTCTGCTGGAACTGGTCACTGAGCACAGAGCCCTAAGTACCACCAAGTGAGCCCCACCTCCAGTAAAGGGCCATGATGGTTCCACAAATAAGGTGAATTACAATTAAGTACGTAAAAACAAATTAAAAAAATTTTGCCTTGCATGTGGCCGACCCGTTAGATCCCTGGCATCCCATATGGTTACCTGAGCACCGCCAGGAGTGATTCCTGAGTGCAGAGCCAGGAGTAACCCTTGAGCATTCCTGGGTGAGACCAAAAAAAAAAAAAAAAAAATTTTTTTTTTTAAACTAAGTACATCAGATATTTTAAAAATGTTTCTGGGGGAGAGGTATTCAAAGGACACTTGACTTGGGTCCGCTTGTGGTATTAGGGGTCCACATGTGGTATTAGGGGTCCATAACAGGTTGGCTGCAAGCCAATTGAATCGCTTGAAACAAAATAGGTATTAAAAGTTGTAATGAAATTGGTCTTCTGGGGATAAAAGATGGAGAAATTTAGCATAGTATCAGGCTGTCTTGTTGCAATGGAAGGATGTCCAAGTGCAGAATGGAAGTCATTGGCAGATTTAGTGGCACCTACGACAGGAACTAAAGATGAGCTAGTAATCCAACATTGCCCTATCATTTCCGTTGAATGTCAGCAGGGTAGGGAAATGGTCACTCAGATGCTGCGTTTTGGGTGGGTAGGATGTCCTTTCATGCTACCAAGAGGGATTCAATCCCTATGGTCCTCCGAGCCCATCAGGAGTCAACCCTGAGTGCTGAGCCAGGAGTAGTCTCTGAGTTCAGCTGCGGGTGGCTCTCTCTCTCTCTCTCTCTCTCTCTCTCTCTCTCTCTCTCTCTCTCTCTCTCTCTCTCTCTCTCTCTCTCTCCTCTCCCCCCTCCCTCCCTCCCTGTCTCTCTGTCTCGCACTGTGTCTCTCCTCTCCCTCTCCCTCCCTCCCTCCCTCCCTGTCTCTCTGTCTCTGTCTCTGTCTCTGTCTTTGTCTCTCTCTCCCTCTCCCTCTGCCTCCCTCCCTGTCTCTCTGTCTCGCACTGTCTCTCTCCTCTCTCCCTCCCTCCCTCCCTCCCCTCCCTCCCTCCCTCCCTCCCTATCTCTCTGTCTCTGTCTCTGTCTCTGTCTCTGTCTCTCTCTCTCACACACACACACACATACACACAGGCACAACAGACATGGCTAATCATCGTCTTGAAGCACTGTGACCAAAGCTCTGCGTCACGGAGAAGAGGGCGCGGGGGTTGTGGGAAATGTAGTCCGCGCCCCGCTGCGTTTCCATGGGCGCTCTTGGACACTTGAGGGTTACTTCAGCACAGGTCCAGAACTAACCTCTTCCCCCCATTTCCGCCAGCACTTCCTACTTCCGGAATTCCAGTGGGCTGTTCACTGAGGGTTGCTACGCGGACTGTGCGCTCGAGTGAGGAGCATCTGAGGTGCTGGACACGAGTTCGGAAGAAACGAGGTGAGTGAGGGGCCGGGAGCGCGTTGTGAGGCTGACGGGAGAACCCGGGCTCAGGAACCAGGAGTGGTCTGGGAACCAGCCTTACCCCAGATTTCGGGGGCGCAAGAGCTCGGTCAGGAGGAAGGGATTTCTCCCTTGCAGGAAAGGAGAGCTCTACTCTGTCCAGATTTCCCAGGTTATTTACTTACTTATTGCCTATCCCCTCAAAAGAAGGATTTCAGGAGGAAATGAATAGTGGAGTAAAACAGTTTTATTTGGACTTTTTTCCAGAAAAGGAAGAGAAGGTGACAGTTTCAATAGAGTATGCAGACTCCTCCGGAGGGAGAGAGCGCCCCTGCTTTTGTAAAATTTGATTAATACGTTTTCCCACAAACTCCTAGGACTAAGGGCTTTCTATGCATGCAAGTCTGTTGCTCGGCTGTTGTCAAGGGAAGAACCGTGAGGGGAGCGTTCCTGCTTCCCTGTTGTTAGGGACTTTTCTTCCTGCTGGGGTTTCTCTTCTCCTTGACTGGGCTGGCGCCAGCCTCACTCCCAGCCTTATTCCCATTCTCATCCCGCTCCGTTCCTGCTTTATGCCACGTGGGTGTCGCCTTCCTGGCTGTGTTTTCTTTGGATAATATCTTCTTGTTGCTGCTGTTGTTTTCGTAGACTCATTGCCAGTAGCTCCACCTCTACCTGCTTCAGAGCTGAGAGCAGCTGTGAGGCTGGAGGACGCAGAACACAAGGTTCTGGGAACAGGACGTTTGGTCTGTGGGATTGTGAGGTTGAAGGAGCGTCCGCGCTTGTGGATCCGGGGTCTGGAGCGGCAGGTAGAAGGCGGAGGGGAGCCGCGTGCAGGGGTGAGCATTAAGGACAAACCCCGGACGGCGGGGTCGTATCCGGAAGGGAACAGAACAGTGAGAGAAGGGGGCTGAGTGCAGGTGTCAGTGTGAAGGTGGTGTCAGAGCTCTAGGGGCACCAGGAGGGAGGAAACAAAAGACTGTGAGAGGAGCCGAGTGTGGCACGCGGCTGACCCAGGTTCGATCCCCGGCATCCCATATGGTCCCCCGAGCACCACCAGGAGTAATTCCTAAGTGCAGAGCCAGGAGTAACCCCTGAGCATTGTCGGGTGTGACCCAGAAAAAAAAAAAAAGGACTGTGAGGCGATGCAGCCTGAGAATAGCTTTGTTCCTAGTCTAAAGGAGGCGGTGGACGCACTACGGCAGCTTCCCAGAGTGGCAACACAGCCCCCACCTGTGGGGCTGCTGAAACACTCAGGAGGGGAATAGTTATAGTCGTCGTCTTGAATGCAGTTGGGGAAGTTTCTGTTTGTTCATTTATAGTGAATATCCAGGGGGTTGCTCAATGATTTTTTTTTTTACTTTTTTCTTTCTCTGAAAAAGCTGTAACAAGACAAACAAGGTTTTGAGACCCTACTCAGGCGGGGTGATCAGCTACTCTGGTGTGTGTTGGGTGGTTGGTGGACCAGTGTAGAGTGAGCCTGTGGCGGGACCGTAGGAACTTGCTGCTCCAGGTGGTGACTGGAGCAGTTGGGCCTGACTGGCTGGGAAAGAGGAGGACTGTTTTGGGTACCAGCAATCACTCACTTCTTCAGAAGAAGGTGTGCCTTAGAGGGCAGACACACAGTTCCTGGAGTCTGGAATCCTGGGTCTAGAAACCTCTATGGCAACTAGGCAGGGAGGTCTTTCAGAGAGCCCAAGGATGCAGGTTCTGAGATCTGCATTCCTGTACCAGTTCTACCAAGAAGCCATTCTGTGTGAGGTCATTACCCTGTACGACATTGGGTACAGGGTACAGAAATGGAAGCACATTAGTTACAAGGGAAACACCAAGGGCACCCTCTGGGCAGTGTGTGTGTGTCCAGTTTCCCCTGTGTTTATCTATGACTGTAGTGTTTTCTGGAGGCTCTTCACCAGGTGTAGGCTGGTTTACATTTTTTTTCTCTTTCATTTTTTTATCACAGGTCACACCCTGTGATACTCAGGGATAATTCCCAGCTCTACACTCAGGAATTACTCCTGCGGTGCTCGGTGAACAATATGAGATGCTCTAAGATAGAACTCAGGTTGGCCATGTGCAAGGTGAAATGCCCTACTGCTGTACTATAGCTCTGGCCTCCCCTTTTTTTTAATATTCTGCAAATGAATCCAATTATTTTATGTCTGTCCTTTTGCCTCTGAATCATTTCATTCAGCATGATACTCCCCATGTCCCTCCATTTATATGCAAATTTTATGACTTCATTTTTACTGGTGGCTGCATAGTATTCCATTGTGTAGATGTACTATAGTTTCTTTGTCCAGTCATCTGTTTTTGGGCACACAGGTTGTTTCCAGATTCTGTCTGTTGTGAGTAGTACTGCAGTGAACATAGAAGTACAGATATCTTTTCTCCAGTGTATATTTGGGCCTCTGGAATATATTCCCAGCTGGGTTGTATGGAAGCTCAATGTCTAGCTTTTTGAGGAATGCTCATATTGTTTTCCTAAAAGGCTGGACCAGTCAGCATTTCCACCAACAATGAAGGAGAGTCCCTTTCTCCCACACACATCTGCACCAGCTTTGCTTCTTTTGGATGTGTGCCAGTCTCTGTAGTGTGAGATATCTCATTGTTGTCTTGATTTGCATCTCCCTGGTGATTAGTGATATAGAGCATTTTTTCCATGTCTTTTTTTTTTTTTTTGCTTTTTTGGGTCGCACCCAGCAATGCACAGGGGTTTCTCCTGGCTCTGCACTCAGGAATCACTCCTGGCTGTGCTCGGGGACCATATGGGATGCCGGGGGATCAAACCCGGGCCGACACAGTCCGCCGCATACAAGGCAAATGCCCTACCCGCTGGACTATCGCTCCAGCCCTCCATGTCTTTTTTTAATGAAGTTTCTGTTCATTTCTTCTCCCCATTTTTTGATGGGGTTGGGTTTTTTTTCTTGTAAAGTTCTACCAGTGCCTTATATATCTAGGATATTAACCCCTCATCAGATGGGCATTGGGTAAATATTTTTTCCTATTCTGTGGGCTGTCTTTGTATCTTGGTCACTGTTTCTTTTTTGAAGTGTAGAAGCTTCTTAGTTTAATATAATCCCATTTATCTTTGCTTCCACTTGTCAGGTCAGTGCTGTTTCATCTCTGAAGATGTCTTTAGCTTCAGTGTCATGGAAGGTTCTGCCCACATTTTCCTACATGTACCTTATGGATTCAGGTCTGGTTTTTCACGTTAAAACTTTTAGGAGCCAGAGCAATTGTACAGTGGGTAGGGAATTTGCCTTGTACATGACTGATCCAGGTTCAATACCCGGCATCCCATCTGGTCTCCCAAGCACTGCCAGGAGTAATTCCTGAGTGCAGAGCCAGAGTAACCCAAGCATCATTGGGTGTGGCCCAAAAATGAAAAAAAAAAAACGGCTTAAAAAATAAGTGGTCCAATTACCACAGGGATAATACAGTGAATAGTGTGCTTACCTTTGCAAGCGGTCTACCTGGGCTCAATCTCCAGCACCACATTGGAATTCCAGTTCCTGCCAGGAGTGATCCCTGAGTGCACAGCCATGGGTAAGCTCTGAGCACAGACAGATGCTACCCCAAACAAACAGAAACAGTCTTCACGTGAAAGAACTAAACATCTTTGTGTCCTCAGTGACTTAGGATGTGACAGGGCAGAGTAGTATCTATTTGTCCTTTTTCACTCCAGCGAATGGATATCTTGTTCAGGACATAGGTCTTCTAGGCCAGAATTCCAGGGATACGTTTCCACTTAAGTGCCCCCCAAGAGATTAAGGTTCCTTTGTGCAGCAGAATTTTATTTAACTTTTTTTACTCATGGCAGTAATGACAATTTTTGATTTACAAGGACTCTGTTGTCCTTTTTATTTTAATTTTTAATTAATTTTAATTAAAAACACTGATTAAAAGAAGCTATTCATTATACAATTGTTTTTTGCTTTTTTGGGTCACACCCGGCAATGCTCAGGGGTTACTCCTGGCTCTGCACTCAGGACTCACTCCTGGCAGTGCTCTGGGGACCATATGGGATGCCGGGATTGAACCAGGGTCGGCTGTGTGCAAGGCTAATGTTCTACCCGCTGTGCTATTGCTTTGGCACTCATTATACAATTATTTTTAAGCATTTACAGTTCCAGGGGCCCAGAGCGATAGCCCAGCGGGTAGGGCGTTTGCCTTGCACGTGATCGGCCCATGTCGGCCCGGGTTCGATTCCCGGCATCCCATATGGTCCCCCGAGCACCGCCAGGAGTGGTTCCTGAGTGCAGAGCCAGGAGAAACCCTTGAGCATTGCCGGGTGTGACCCAAAAAGAAAAAAAAAAAAAAAGCATTTACAGTTCCAGCACCACCAGTGTGATCTTTCCTCTACCAGTATCCCCAGGTTCCCTTCCACTCCCAACCCACCCCCTTTGGCACATACTTAATAGACTTTATATTGAAAATTATAAGAAACAGCAGATAGGATGATCAGAAAATAAGTCAGTAAGAGCACATTTGTGATTACTATATGATTCGGACACATGTAAATAATAAAATTAAAATCATTTGATAAATGTTAAAAAGGCCTATTATTTACATATATACATTTTCATATCTAAAATCTAAAGTATATTACATTAAATTTTATTTTGCACTTAGATTTTTTTTAATTAATATCTTATTATTTGCACTTAGATTTTATTATGGCAGTGATTGTATCTCACCTGTCATTAATGAAGCTTTTGAAGCCATTTTTGTGTTAATATATTTTGGAGTTTATATGGAATATGTAAGACCTATGTAACTTTTCCCCCTATATAAACATTGTAGTTTATGAAATTGTTCATGATGATTTGTTACAGGCATTCAATACTCCCAACACCAATCCCACCACCATTACACCTTCCCTCCACCATTGTCTCCAATTTTCCCAACCACCCCTTAAACCTGTCCCCAGCCCTCAGTAATTTATTTTATATTGCTTGTTATCAACAATTTGTTAACAGAATGAGATCCTAACTTTAGGAAGAAGTAGGTTAATACAGAGACTATTAGTCCTACTTTGATTTATAATTGTTCTATAATATAGAATACAAGTAGATATAAAACATACTACAAAGGAAGCTTGCAGACTTCCTCTTCCTTTGATCCAGACAAGGTGACACTAACTCAGGAGAAATGTGCCTTACAGGGGATGGTGGCGTTTGAGGATGTGGCCGTGGACTTCAGCTGGGAAGAGTGGCAGCACCTGGATGATGAGCAGCGGACCTTGTACCGAGATGTGATGCTGGAAACCTACAGTCACCTGGTGTCACTGGGTGAGTGACACTCCCCCAGTTACTTCCTACTGCAGTGTTTCTTTATAAATGAAGATACAAGTTATTGGGATATGAAGCTTTTAAGGTTTTTTGTACAAAAATACTGTAACCATTGCTCTCAAAGAAAGGTTCAAGGTGGCCCTTCATTGTGTTAATACTCATGTATTTATTTTCATTACATTTTTTAAAATAAATTGAGGTAGTATCACTTGATCACTTGAATCCCGTTATTCATCGATTTGCTCAAGCGGGCACCAGTAACATTTCCATTGGACCCTATCACGTGCCAATGTAGCCCAATGGTATCTGGTTGATTCAGGAATATGAAGAGCCTCAAACTGTTTGAGGTAGTATAGTGTTCAATTAATAGCATTGATGTCCAAATTTACTGCATTCCACCATCATTAAAGTGCCCATGATGGGCATCAGAGCCACAGAACAGCGGGTAGCAGCTGTCTTACATGCAGCTGTCCTGGGTATAATCACCGGCATCCCATATAGTTCCCTAAGCACTCCCAGGAGTAACCCCTGAGGGTTGGAGTGATAGCACAGAGGGTAGGGCATTTGTCTTGCATGTGACCGGCCCAGGTTCGATCCTTAGCATCCCATAGGGCCCCAGCATCGCCAGGTATAATTCCTGAGTGCAGAACAGGAAGTAACCCCTGAGCATTGCTGGGTGTGACCCCAAAAAAAGTAACCCCTGAGTATCAGCTCCCTGTTTGATCCAAAAAAGACACACAAAAAATAAAGTTTCTATGATGTGCACTGTACCTTGGTCACCTCTGGTCTGATTTTATCCCCTGAGTGGCCCTCTTATTTTAAATAAATTGCATAATCCAAGGTCAGCAATTTTTATTGTTCAGTACTGACTGTTCCCTTGTCTGATCTCTCATATTCCAGAGAGGGATCATATGCATTTTGTTGTTCCCTGGTTTATTTTGCTGATCATGATATTCTCCACTCCATCTATGATGCAGCAAATTGCATGATTTTATCTTCTTTTTAGAACTCAACAGTTGATGGGGTTCAGTGGGGTCCCCTGGTGCATTTAGGGCCAATGGGCCAATGACCATCCCCTGGACCAATGGACAAAGGAATGAGGCCACAGGCTTGTTGGTTTTCAGTGGCAGTTCAAGTCAAGTTGGTTCCCAGAGAGGATTCCCAGAGAGTTGATTCCCAGAGAGGAATCGAAAGAGCTATGCTTGGAATATCATGCCTCACTCAAGTGAGAGAAGGAATCCAGAGTTCTGACCTCCGTCGCTATTCCAGAATCAGGGACGCTGTCTCGTTTGCCAAGGCATCGAAAATCAGATGGGCTGGACATGTAATGCAATTTGGAGACAACCGCTGGACTAGAGCCGTTACCAACTGGATCCCACAGGATGTCAAAAGATCACGTGGCCGCCCACCTACAAGATGGTCAGACTTCTTCGTCAAGACCCTGAAGGAACAGTTTGAGGCTCTTCATATTCCTAAATCAACCAGATGCCATTGGGCTACATTGGCACGTGATAGGGTCCAATGGAAATGTTACTGGCGCCCGCTCGAGCAAATCGATGAATAACGAGATTCAAGTGATCAAGTGATCAAGTGATCAAGTTGGTTAGTTATAGAGACATCATGAAGGTTGGGTATAGGGGGTTACAGATAGGTGGTAAACAGTGAACAAATGTAAAGTACCTTCTTCAGGGACAGCCTTCTACAAGATCCACCTAAGGGTGGAATTCCATCTAAGGGGGTTACAACACTTTGGGGTTACTTCTAGGAGATCTGTCCAACGGCCAGATTCCAGCTAGGGGATTATTGCTTTCTTCTTTACCGGTAATCTGTAAACAAATGTGTTAAATTTGTTTCTCAGTAATATTTCTAAGGGCTAGAGCAATAGTACAGCTGGTAGGGTGTTTGCCTTCCATGCAGCCAACCCGGGTTCAATCCCTGGCATCCCATATGGTTCCCCGAGCACTGCCAGGAGTAATTCCTGAGTGCAGAGCCAGGAGTAACCCAAAAAAGAAATATGTATATCTAGTCATTTTGTATAAACACAGTAAGAGACTTTTACCTACACCCTGAATAAGGTTAACATGATCTCTCTGGACTCATGACAGAGGGTGGTTTTTTTTCGGGCAATATCTCGCCACATATCCCAGACTATGGTCCCCAGGCCAAATTAGTTTTTTCTAACCCCAACAAGATCCTTACTCAGTCACTTCTTTATGGGTCATGTCGAGTCTGTTCCATGACCATACTCTTACCTTACTACACTTCTTATGGAACTTATCCTGTTCCACGTTGAGCTTATTCATGGCTTGCCCTGGGTCCATCCAAGTCCCACAGCAGGGCCTTCCTTTTGGAGTGTAAGGAACTAGGGTCAGTCTGAGGAAAACTGAGGTTTAAGTCAGGTAAATATGACAGATGCCCAGGAATAAATATTTCAGATCAATTTATTCCTATATTACAAAAAGCATAGCATTAACTGTCTTCCTGTGTCTATACAAAAAAGGACATTGCTCTAATGTAAAATATGCAAAGAACATAAAGGAAAGAGAAAAGCAATATTTCAGTTACAATACAAAATCCAAAGTCATCAAAAGGTTTGAATTTGTAAGTTGCTATGTCTGACAAGAAGATATGTGACTAACAAGGGGAAGAAGGACACAAGGAGAGGTTAAAGTTAAACACAAAGGATTGGTGTTTAATTTTAAACACCAAGTTAAAACACCAGAGAGTGCCCTGGTGGGGTAGTGTGTGCCTCCAGGAGCACTGGAATGGGTGTACTTCAATAATTTTATGCTCCCTGTAGGACAATTCTATGTTAAAGTTGAAATGCCCAGGACTATAATTCAATAATGCACATATACCATAACTTTTTCTATGTGTTTTGGGGGTCATACCCAGCTGTCTTCATGGCTTATTCCTTGCTCTTATTTCTCATCAATCAGGAATGATACCTCAGGGATCATTCCTGGTGCGCTCAGGGGACCATTTGAGATGTCAGGGATTGGCCCTGGGTCAGCCACATGCAAGGAAAATACCCTACCAGCTATACTACTCTCCTCTCCTCAACATTTTTATCCATTCATCTGACACTGGACTGTTGGGTTATTTACATATCTTAGGTATTGTACTAAGTGCTGCAATGAACATAGCTGTGCAATTACCTTTTCAAATTAATGTTTTGTATTTTGAGGGGAGAGACCAGTAAGTGGAGTCACTGGGTTGGATGGGAGTCTGATTGTTACTTTTTTGAGGAATGGCCATCCAATTTTCCAGAGGAGACAGAACCAGGCTACATTCCCACCAACAGTGGTTTCATTTTCACTGCATCCCCTCTGATCCTTGTTTCTGCTCTTTCATTTCTGCCATTCTCACTGATATGAGCTGATACTGCAGTGTTTTCATTTGTACTTCCCTAATAATAATGAACCCTTTTCTGTAGACCTACTGCTGACTTGTCATTGGCCAACTCAAAAATGATGCTGGTATCAGTGTTCAAATGCTGTGATCAGGGGCCAGAACAATAGTTCAGTGGGTAGGGCATTTGTCTTGCCCAGTGTCGAGCCTGGATTCGATCCCTGATCTTCAAACACTGCTAGGAGTCATTCCTGAGTGCAAAGCCAGGAGTAACCCCTGAGCATTATATGATAATGACCAAAAAAAAAAAAAGCCCACCTCCAAAAAAAAAAAAAAAAAACAAATACTGTGGCCATTTAGTAGCTTGGAAAAAATTATTTCATTAATTTTTTTTATCATTAGGGGCACACAGCCATCAAACCTGAAGTGATCATCAAGTTGGAGCAAAGAGCAGAGCCGTGGGTGGTTGATCCCCAAGAACAGACCCTCTCAGGTCAGTTAGTATGTGTTGGGTAAAGAAACTGGGCATGGAGAAAGCACCAGAAATTTGTTTTACTGAGGAAGTTTTACTAATTTCCCCCAGGTTCACACCTTATAGTGGTTTCTTTGCATGCCCGCGATCATCATTATTCAGTCTCCAATTATGACTCTTGGTCATGTCTCACTTTCTTCTTTTTTTTTTTTTTTTTTGCTTTTTGGGTCACACCCAGCAATGCTCAGGGGTTACTCCTGGCTTTGCACTCAGGAATTACTCCCTGGCGGTGCTCGGGGACCATATGGGATGCTGGGGATCGAACCAGGGCCGGCATGGGCCAGCCACGTGCAAGGCAAACGCCCTACCCGCTGGGCTATCACTCTGGCCCCAATGTCTCACTTTCTTAATGTATGTATATTTTCAAGCTGTAATTCCAGTCCAAGTATCTTTGAAAAAAATTTTTTTTATAATCTTACTGTCTCTGTGTTCTCAGTCATTGTAATTTCCTTTATTCTCATGGAATATTCTTTTTGGGGTTTATTCTTTTTTAAAATTCATTTCCGGGAGCCAGAGCAATAGCACAGTGGGTAGGGTGTTTTTCTTGCATGCGGCCAAACTGGGTTTGATCCCCAGCATCTCATATGGTCCCCAGAGCACCAACAGTAATTCCTGATTACAAAGCCATGAGTATCCGCTGAGCATCACCAGATGTGACCCCAAAAAACAAAGATTTATTTCCAATATTAAGATATAATTTATTTTATGATATGGCTTTGGATTTTTCACTATAAAAAAAAATCCTTCAGTAGAACTTATTCTTCATAAGAAGGCTATTTTGAAGTGTTGGAGGCAGGGAGCTACTATAGAGATTAAGGCACTTGCCTTGCATGCAGCTTACCCAGCGTGATTCACGGTACTGCCTGTGCCCTGAGCATGCCCAGGAGTGGCTCCCAAGCATAGAGCTGATAGTAAGCCTTGAGCACCATGACCCTTCCACATCCCCAGGGCGGGGGTGGGGAGGAACACTGAAGACCGCCTTCATCACAGAAGTGAAATACTTGGCTTGTTGTTGTTTATTTGTTTGGTATCCTCACCTGGCTTAGGACCCAGGGCTTAATTATGGCTCTGTGTTCAGGAATCAGTCCTTGTAGTGCTTGGGGGGAGCCCTAAGTGATACATGGGATTGAATCAGGGTCAGCCACATACAAAGTAAGTACCTCACATGCTGTATTATCTCTGCAGCCCCAGAAAATGAATTTTTTTCAATAGTCCCACTTAAGTATGGCAGGAAATGATGAATCAAACTTTCTTGAACATAATAGTTGTTCTGACAAGTCCTTTAAGTTATAAAAAATTAGGAATCTGGGGGCTGGAGTGATAGTCCAGAGGGTAGGGCGTTTGCCTTGCACACGGCTGGCCTGTGCCGGCCTAGGTTCAATCCTTGGCATCCCATGTGGTCCCCAAGCACCGCCAGGAGTAATTCCTGAGTGCAGAGCCAGGAAAAACCCCTGAACATTGTCGGGTATGACCCAAAAAAAGCAAAAAAAAAAAAAATAGGAATCTGTACAAATATGACTTTTTGCCTAACTGAATAAAAAGATTCTGTGCTCTTGAATAAACTAAAGATGCCAGAAGATGAAGATTTAAAAAAGAAAATATATTTGTGTATAGATACACACACATATATAGATAAAAAAAATTAATATGCGCAAAATCTTGTCCCCTTACATGAGTATCAGTACCTCTTTAATGACTAGTAATAGTAATCCCCTGCACCCATTATATAGTGACCCAGAAAAGTCTGCCATTTTTAAAGATGTACTGTAGATAGTCAGAAGATGATATAATCTAGGTATTATCAGACAAGTACAGAACAAATATAGAGAATCAAATGATAAGTTAAAATCTTTCTCCTGAAATTCAGAGATTATATGAACACTATGACCAAATATCTTCTCATAATTGAAAAAACTCAAATAAGCACAATTTTACATTAGTCTCTTATTCATTATTTTAATTCGGATATGGCAAAGAAAATGTTTTAAAATAGTACCTTGCAGGGGCTGGAGTGATAGTAAAGCAGGTAGGGTGTTTGCCTTGCACATGGTTAACTGAGACATAATATCCAGAACCCCGTAAGATCCCCTGAGCCTGCAGGGAGTGATCCCTCAACAGAGAGCCAAGAGTAAGCCCCTGAGAACTGCTAGGTGCGGCCCCTACAAAAAAAAAAAGAAAAAAAAACTCAAAAAACAAAACTTTAAATCAGAGCTAAGAGTTAATATAAGGACAAGATGCATGCCTTGCATGCAACTGATTCCAGTTCAAGGAAAACAATAATATATATATATATATATATATATATATATATATATATATATATTTACCTTTTAAAAATATTTTGTTCACGGGCGGAGCAATAATCCAGTGGCTAGGGCGTTTGCCCTGCAAGCAGCCAACCCAGGTTCGTTCCCTGGCATCCCATATGTTCCCCCTGAGCACCACCAGGAGTAATTTCTGAGTACAGATCCAGGAGTAACCTCTGAGCATCGCCAGGTGTGACCCAAAAGTAAATAAATAAATAAAAATTTTTGTCCCTCTGATTAAAAGAAATTTCCTTATACATACACAGTAAACAAGATGTGTATAGATATGTTTCCTAATTTTTGTGTATCTGTCTCATTTTAGATATTCAGTCTGAGCATGACTTGCTTGAACATACTCAGAGAACTCAGTGTAGACAACTTTGGCAAGATAAAATCACCATGAGAAAAGAAGCAACAAATGAGAGAAATGATTTCAATATAACTTTAAATTTTAGATCTATCCACTTTTCAAAAGTGATGATAAATAGTGGAAATTGTTCTGTTGTGATGCCTCTGAAGTATGATGTATGTAAGAGGAACTTTCTTGATATTGATCCTGATAAGATCCACCCTATAAAAGAAAGTTGAGGACCAAAAGACATTCTATAAAATAACTAATATCACTACATACCCAGAAATGCACACTGGTGAAAAACTTCATGAATGTCAGGGAGGAAATCAGCCTTCAGTCCCTAATGTACCTCAAAGATCACACATTCTAGATAAAATATATGAATGTAATGAATGTGAAAAAAACATCCCAACCACAGAAACTCAATGAACACCAAGGAATTCATACAGGAGAGAAACCATATGAAAGTAAAGAAGGTAGGAAAATATTCTCAAGGATTATCACTCAGCATGGGAGTATTCCCCCAGGAGTGAAATCCTATGAATGTAAGGAATGTAGAAAAATATTCTCAAGGAAGTCCCACTTTACTCAACATGAGAGAATTCACACAGGAGAGAAACCTTACAAATGTAAAGAATGTGGGAAAATATTCTCAAGGAAGTCACACCTCACTCAACATGAGAGTATTCATACAGGAGTAAAACCCTATGTATGTAAAGAGTGTGGGAAAATATTCTCGAGGAAGTCCCATGTCACTCAACATGAGAGAGTTCACATAGGAGAGAAACTGTATGAATGTGATGATTGTAAGGAAATATTCTCAAGGAAGTCACATCTCACTCAACACAAAAGAATTCACATAAGAGAGAAGACTTATGAATGTAATGAATGTAAGAAATCTTTCTCAAGGAAATCAGACCTTACTAAACATGAGAGAAATCACACAGAAGAGAAACCCTATAAGTGTAAAGAATGTGGAAAAACTTTCTCACGGAAGTCAAGCCTCACTGAACACGAGAAAATTCACACAGGAGAAAAACTCTATGAATGTAAAGAATGTAGGAAAACATTCCCATGGAAGTCAAGCCTCACTCAACATGAAAGAATTCACACAGGAGAGAAACTATATAAATGTAAAGAATGTAGGAAAACATTCTTATGGAAGTCAAGCCTCACTCAGCATGAGAGAATTCACACAGGAGAGAAGCCCTATGAGTGTGACGAATGTAGGAAAACGTTCTCAAAGAAGTCACTCCTCACTCAACATGAGAGAATTCACACAGGAGAGAAGCCCTATGAATGTAAAGAATGTGGGAAAACTTTTTATAGAAGGAATGGTCTTATTCTACATCACAGTTTTCACACAGTAGAAAAACCTTATGAGTGTAAAGAATGTAGGAAAACGTTTGCTTGTAAGTCAAGACTCACTGATCACGAGAGAATGCACACAAGAGAGAGACCTTTTGAATGTAAAGATTGTAGGAAAAGTTTCTTATGGAAGTCATGCCTGACCCAACATGAGCGAATTCACACAGGAGAAAAACCATTTGAATGTAAAGAATGTCGGAAAACCTTCTCACAGAAGTCAAATCTCACTGAACATGAGAGAATTCACACAGGTGAGAGACCGTATGAGTGTAAAGTCTGTAGGAAAACGTTCTCCTGGAAATCGGGCCTTGGTCACCATGAGACAATTCACAGAAGAGAAATCCTATGAATGAAAGTATGCAGAAAAACTTTCTTAAGGAAGTCAAGCTTCACTACACATGAGATCTATAGGAGAGAAATCTTATGGATGTAAAAGAGAGATAATAGCTCACACTGGAGTATAATTTAAGATTGCAGAAACTGACCACGTTTTCACCAAATTAACTTTTCTTTGGGACAAGCAGCTTTGCTATATCATTCCAATTTGTGATATGCATGTCCCTGATGCTTAGCTGTATGTAAGCAGGGGGAAACCGGAAATATAAGAATTAACATTACTTGGGGCCAGAGTGATAGCCCAGCAGGTAGGGCATTTGCCTTGCACGCAGCTGGCCCATGCCGGCCCGGGTTCGATCCCGGAATCCCATGTGGTCCCCTGAGCACCCCCGGGAGTGATTCCTGAGTGCAGAGCCAGGAGAGGCCCCTGAGCATTGCCGGGTGTGACCCAAAAAGCAAACAAACAAACAAAAGAATTAACATTACTTTAATGAATGCCCACCCCAAAAATTGATATATACATATATGTGCTATATGTATATATATAAATTTTACATATTTTACACACATACATAATATATATGTATATGTATGTGTGTGCTATGAATTATCTCCTGATTTTTTTTTTTTTTTTTTTTTTTTGCTTTTTTGGGTCATACCTGGCAATGCTCAGGGGTTTCTCCTGGCTCTGCACTCAGGAATTACTCCTGGCGGTGCTCGGGCGACCATATGGGATGCTGGGGATCGAACCCGGGCCAGCACAGGCCGGCTGTGTGCAAGGCAAACGCCCTACCCACTGGGCTGTCGCTCCCGGGGCCCTCTCCTGATTTTTTTTTAATGTTTGTGGTTGTAGAGTTTAGGTGAGCCCCAGATTGACCTTGGAAGCCATAGGATGAAGACACAGCATGCAACAAAACAAGTTTGATTTTTTTGGGGACAGCAGTTCTTTGTAATTCAACTTCAACATTCTGGTATAACCGGTTACAAATAAATATGTATTTAGCCATACAGGAGTGATTTATCTGAAACACGACCAGTTCATTGTCATCACAACATTTCTTCAGTGTGGCAAGGCTTTTTCATGCAATCTTTGTGTAGAAAATTCATACAGAAAAGAATATAAAAAATACATGTAGAGTAACTGTTGGACGGAGATAGTTAACTGAAAATAAAGTGCAGTTCAAACATACTTAGTCTCTAAAACGTTTTAAACAAAATTTCCAACATTGGTGTTAGAGGGATGGCTCACGGAGCTGAAGTACATACTTCTTTTGTTTTATTTTTATTTTTGGGAGTGTATACTTCTTGTGGAAGACTAGAGTCACTGGTCCCCAGCACTGCCAAGAGCAACTCCTGATTATATTAACATGGCCCAAGATTTAAAAGTACTTTCAATTTACTGTAAGGTATATATGGGAGCTTAGATGTTAAACATAAATATCAGTTGTGATTGTGTAGGATTGAAAATTTATGACTTTACTTTGATTTTGTGCCATACCCAAGGCACATACCACAAAATCAAAGAAGCCAAGTAGAAGCTACTTGGTTCTGTGCTTAGGAGTCATTCCTGGCCAGTCTCAGGAGACTTTATGGGTTGCCAGAGATCAAACCTGAGTCAGCCACATGCAAGGCAAGCGCCCTACCTGCCATACCTCTAGCCCTTTAATGTATTTTTTAATTCACTTTTTTAAAATTCAGGCAATTTTCCAACATTAAACTGCTGTACTGTCATTCTAACCCCTCTGTAAAGATAATCAACTCAGGTAGGATCACAAACCACACCTGGTGGTGCTCAGGATCCAACCTGGACCTTCAAAGTCCAGGGCAAATGCTATACTGTGGAGTTATTCCTCAACCTTCCTTCTTGCATTCCTGAACTTGCCCTAACATCATCTCACATTCCCAAGGAAATTTTTTAATATTTCAATTTTTGGGTCACACTTGGCAATGCTCGGGGGTTACTTCTGGCCCTTCACTCAGGAATTACTCTTGGCGGTGCTTGGGGATCATATGGATGCAGGGGATCGAACCCTGGTCGACCGCATTTAAGGCAAATGCCCTACTCGCTATACTATCACTCTAGCCCCTGAATATTTTAATAACAATTCCTGGGGTAAATATGTCTAGTGGAAAATGAAGCCAGTGAGTGGCCATGCAGAATTCTGCTTTCAGAATTCTGAACACACTGGTTTTGAGTATGCCACAATATTAAAGATACTGAGCAAAATTCTATGTGCTCAAAATATCTCAAAAATTGGGGTTGGAGCAATAGTACAGTGGGTAGGGCATTGGCTTTGCATGCTGCTGACCTGGGTTCAATCCCCAGCATCCCTTATGGTCCCCCGAGCACTGCCATGAGTAATTTCTGGGTGCAGAGCCAGGAGTAACCCCTGAGCATCGGCGGGTGTGACCCCCAAAAAAATCTCGAAAATAATGTTTCTGTCTCAACCCTCATGGGCCTATTTAAGGCCTGGTCACCCTAGGCCCAGTGGCACATCCATGTGTCTAGTTAAGTCCATCCATGTATCTGTTTAGGGGCCCCCCCTGCATGCACGCGCACACACACACATACCATATGGACCATATGGGATGCTAGTGTTGATCACATTCAAGGCAAACATCACCTGCTGTTCAATCTCGCTGGCTCTGATTTTTATTTCTATATGTCTAAAGTATTTCACAAAATATCTTTGTTGACAATAATTCAGCAAAATTGATTGCTTATTAGATCACTGGCCCTGGTCCTTTGTATTTCTTCTCTTCACAGGTTTGCTTTGTGAATTCTTTTTTTTCTGTTCAGGTTGGGAAGGGATGCACATTTGGCTATGCTCAGGGTCTTATCGGGTACCAGTAATTGAACTCAGATCAACCACATGTAAGGCAAGCATCTTGCCCACTGCACTATCTCCCTTGCCTCCTGGTTTAGGAATTCTTTTACTGGGATTAAAATACTCAAACCAAGGGGCTGGAGTGAAGGGTAGAGGGTTTGTCTTGCACTTGGCCTACCCGGGTTCCATCCCCAGCATCCCATATGGTCCCCCGAACTCTGCCAGGAGTAATTCCTGAGTGAAGAGGCAGGAGGTAAGCCCTGAGCGTCACTGGGTGTACCCAAAACACAAAAATAAAATACTCAAATTGCCTTTTTTTTTTTTTTTTGGTGCAAGTGCCTTACCCACTGCACTATCTTTCTGGTCCCAGGATTTACTTCTTTTTGACACCTGAGTAATACTCTATTACAGATATATACCACATTCTCTTCTCATTTTCCATTGGGGAAAAAGTACTTTTTGGTCATTTCCCTATATTTTTAATTGTGAACAATACTGCAAGAGAATGTGGATGTACAGATAACTCTGCTTTTATTTCCTTTATACATAGGCCTAGATATGTTGCTAGGATTGCTAGATCATGTGGTCATTCTATTCTTCATTTTTTGAAGAATTATACTGTTTTGACAATGTAAACATCAGTTTAAATTCCTAGTAATGGTGACGAGGGTTTTCCTTTTTCATATTCTTAGCAAAACTATTATATCTTTTCTGCTTGACCATCTTTTATTTGTAATTAGCTTTTAGCCCGCTTGCGGTTCATCAATAAATGCTCGAGTTTTGAGGTGACTATAAGAGTATCCCACCCGCACGGCAGAGCCTGGCAAGCTACCCGTGTCGTATTTGATATGCCAAATACCAGTAACAATTATAGACCTCATTCCCATGACCTGATGGAATGGTTTGAGGCTCTTTATGTTCCTGGAGCGGGCAGATGCCCTTGGGCTATCTCAACTGACAGGACATATTGAGATGTTACTGGTGCCCGCTCGAGTAAATCGATGATCTACGGGAAGTCAAGTGATCAAGTGATCACAGTGATTAAAAAAAAAAACAGTTTCACAATAATGTAACAGTTCACAATAATGTAACAGTTCACAATAATGATTCAAAATATAAGCGACAATCAGTTCAAATTATAAAGATTTTTAAGATTAAAGAGCAATTTATGTACAGAAAATTAAAATTCCAGCAATAAAAATATTTAACAAAATACAAAAACAAACATCAAATTATTCTAAATGTCTTAAAAATCAGGAGTAGAAGATAATTTCCGTTATGCAATGGTCAAGCACTATTTGATGTAACAAAGATACTAGACTACAAAACAGGGCTGCCCGGGTTCAATCCCCATCATCCCATATGGTCCCTCAAGCACTGCCAGGAGTAATTCCTGAGCGAAGAGCCAGGAGTAACCCCTGAGCATTGCCGGGTATGACCCAAAAAGGCAAAAATAAAATAAAATAAAATAACAGAAAAAAAATTGGTTTCGATTTTTGTTTTTTTGGTCACACCCTGGGGTACTCAGGGGCTACTCTTGGCTTACTGCTTTGGGGTTGCTTCTGCCAGTGCTTAGGGACCATATGCAGTGCTAGGGACTAAATCTGACCTGAATGCAACATATGCATTCTAGCCCTCTGAACCATCTCTCAGCCCAGCTATTTAGGAATATTTCAAATAATTAGGATGGACAGATAGTACAGCAGAATTTGCACACAACCAACATACTTGACTCAGGTACCACATGTGGCTCTCCTGATCCCTCCAGGAGTGATCCTAGAGCTGAGACAGGTGGAAGTCCTGAACACCCAATGATGTGTCCCCCAAAAAAAAAGAAAATCAACAAATATACTGTATAACGACTAAACATTAAGTTTACAAAGTCATGTCAGTATTATGTCATCTTTATTGCAGAGATACCAGAGCAGAGCATCCCAAACGGCAATGCTTAGGAATCTACTGGTCATTGCAGAAAAACTGCTGTAATGCCCCAATGGCGTTCAATTGAAGACTACGTGCATGTCAGCATAAGCTTCTCAAAAGCTCAGAATAGTTGGGGTATGCAGATCTGTGCAGCAGCTTTCTCTCCGCAGAACTGTGCCAGGACTATATCACTAACCTAACAAGTTTTTCTGTATTGTTGATAATTATGTTTCTCTCCTATGTGAATTCTGAAGTGTACACGATGGGTGGACTATTGACCAAGACTACTGTGATTTCTGGAAAAGTGTTTTTCCTCCTCATCCATAGTTTCTATATTTGTGAATTATGTGATGAAAATTCAGAGAAGTAGCTTCTTGTAGAAATTTTTATTTTAATTTTGTATTTTAAGGGTCACATCTGGCTGTGCTCAGGGCTTATTCTTGGCTCTGCATTCAGGGGTCACTCCTGGCAGGAGTGGGGGAACCAGAGGTGGTGCCGTGGGATGAATGAACTCAGGTTGGCTGTGGGCAAGGGAAGCACCCTGCCTGCTGTACTACCGTTCTGGCCCAATTTTCCTATGTGTTTGCTGTCAGTTTGCTTTCCTGTGAACTGTCTGATGCTCAATGGGTCTGGTTCATGTAGAAAGATTCCCTATGTTCTTCACCTTCACAGGGTTTCTCTCCCATTTGAGTTCTGTGATATTCAGTGAGATGTCTTTTCAGTTTAACCTTCATTTTTGACATTCATAGGATTTCTTTCGTGTGTGAATTCTTAGATGTTCAATGAGGTTTGACTTCCAGATAAAAGTTTTCCTACATTCTTTACATTCATAGGGTCTTTCCCCAGTGTGAATTTTCTGGTGGTCAGAGAGAGCTGACTTCAAGAGAAAGTTTTCTTACATTCTTTACATTCATAGGGTTTCTCTCCTGTATGGTTTCTTTGATGTTCAATGAGGTGTGACCTCCAGGGAGAAAGTTTTCCCACACTCTTTACACTCATAGGGTCTCTCTCCTGTGTGGATTCTCTGATGGGCATTGAGATTTGACCTAGAGGCAAAAGTTTTCCTACATTCTTTACATTCAAAGGGTTTCTCTCCTGTGTGGATTCTCTGGTGTTCAATGAGGTTTGAACCGGATAAGAAAGTTTTCCTACATTCTTTACATTCAAAGAGTTTCTCTCCTGTGTGAATTCTCTGGTGGACAGCGAGGTATGACTTCCGGGAATAAGTTTTTCTACATACTTTACATTCATAGGGTTTCTCACCAGTGTGAATTCTCTGGTGTTCAGTGAGGTCTGAATTTGAAAAGTAAGTTTTCCCACATTCTTTACATTCTAATCGTTTCTCTCCTGTGTGAATTCTGTAGTGTATAGTAAGATATGCCTTCCGAGAGTAAGTTTTCCTACATACTTTACATTCATAGGGCCTCTCTCCTGTGTGAATTCTCTGGTGTTCAATGAGGTTTGAACCTGAAAAGAATGTCTTCCTACACTCTTTACATTCAAAAGGTTTCTCTCCTGTGTGAATTCTCTGGTGGACAGTGAGATATGACTTCCAGGAATAAGTTTTCCGACATACTTTACATTCAAAACGTTTCTCTCCTGTGTGAATTTTCTGGTGTACATTGAGGTATGACTTCCGGGGAGTAAGTTTTCCGACATACTTTACATTCAAAGGGTTTTTCTCCTGTGTGAATTCTCTGGTGCTCAATGAGGTTTGAACCTGAAAAGAACGTCTTCCTACACTCTTTACACTCAAAATGTTTCTCTCCTGCGTGAATTCTTTGGTGTACAGCAAGATATGATTTCCAAGAGTAAGTTTTCCTACACACTTTACATTCAAAGCGTTTCTCTCCTGTGTGAATCCTGGGGTGCACAGTGAGGCATGATGGCTGCGAATAAGTTTTCCTCCATTCTTTACATTCATGGGGTTTCTCTCCTGAGTCAGTTCTCTGATGTCTAAGGGCTGAAGACTGAGGGGTTTTCTGATATTTATAAGGTTTCTCACCTGCGTATATGTTTGGGTACTTAGCAACACTAGACATTTTAGAGGGAACTTTACCACATACATTAGATGCATATATTTTCTCTCCTCCCTCAGTTTTCTGAAGCTGAGTGAGGTATGATTTTCTAATAGCATTCCCACTCTGGGTGCTTGGAAAATGCTCTTCCTCAAAAGTAAAAGATTTTCCAATTGTCCTAAAGCCCTCAGGTTTCTCTGCAGAATCCTCATCAGGTTTGAGTAGCAGAAACTTGTTCTTGTATACATCATACTCCTCCAGCAACATTCTTGGATAGTTTCCCATATTTATAGTTGGGCCTGAAACATGAATTGAATTCCAATTAAACATCTTGATATGTTTTTTCCTTAATTGATGGTTTTTGCACTGATGAGTATAACTTACTGAGAATTTCCACTCCAATCTTTCTGGTTGTTTCCAATTCATTAATGCACAATCAAAACAACTGTTATGTTTGAGAAACATGAAAAATTATAAATGAAATGTCTGAGTAGTAAAAATATGAAACAATGAAAACATTAAAAAATTATGGTACTGGGGCGGGTGATAGTCCAGCGGCTAGGGTGGTTTGCCTTGCCTGCGGCCAGCCTGTGTCGGCCCTCGTTCGATCCCGGCATCCCATATGGTCCCCGAGCACTGCCAGGAGTGATTCCTGAGTGCAGAGCCAGGAGTAACCCCTGAGCATTGCCGGGTGTGACCCAAAAAAGCAAAAAAAAAAAATTATGGTACTGAATTTGAGGAGTGAATCTTTCCCCCTTGGAATTAGAATCATAAATATCAGTTAAATCATGTTAAATCATGTTAAATGTTAAATCATGTTTTTTCCTTATGTTTTTATTTTTTTGTTTTTTATTGTTGGGACACAAACAGTGGTACTCAAGGGTTACTCCTGGGTTCTACACTCAGAAATCATTCATGGTTGATGCTCAGGGGACTATACAGGATGCCAGGGATCAAACCAGCATCAGCAATGTGCAAGGTAAGTTCCCTACCCACTGTACTATCTCTCCAATCCTATGTTTTTACTTTTTTTTCTCTTTTTGTCTTTTTAAGTCACAACCGGCAATGCTCAGGGGCTACTCCTGGCTCTGCACTCAGGAATTACTCCTGGTGGTGCTCAGGGGGACCATATTGCATGCTGGGTCAAACCCAGGTCAGCCACATGCTAGGCTAATGCCCTTCCCACTGTACTATCGCTCTGGCCCCACGGTTTTACTTTTTTTTATGAGAAAATATTTGGGTAAGTTCACCTACTTTATGGTTGAAGCTTAATTGTTGTGCCCTGTTTTTTGAGTAATATAAGCACAATTAAAAAGAAAGGGGCCAGGGGCCAGAGCGATAGTCCAGTAGGTAGGGGCATTTGCCTTGCATGCTGCTGACCCAGGTTTGATCCCTGGCATCCCATATGGTCCCCTGAGCATTGCCAGGTGTGACCCAAAGAGCTAAATAAATAAATAAATAATAGTAATAATAATAATAATGATGATGATGATAATAATAATAATAACTAAAATAAGAAGGAAAAATATTAAATTAAAATTAAAAAAGATTTTGTCAGACTTTTTCACAACAAAAACTGGCTTACACATCAATGAGTCTCCATTTTTCCACTTAAAATATGGTCCTTGCCAATTTATTTATAGGTATATAAAGGGCTAAGAGCATTTCCTAGTATATATTAAATGCTCAGTAACTACCCATTAAGATTAATTAAAAAGAACTGGCTTAAAATCTGAGGAAATTATCTGGTAAAAACGTTATTTCATTTACCTTTATTATATACTTTAAGTATGTACTACGTACTTTACTATATGCTTCATATACTTTTCCATATACTTTTACTACTATCCTATAATCATAAAGAGTATCTTTTTCTGGTTATTTTTTATTCAAAAATTAAAGTTGACATGGGGCCAGGCAGTAAGTAGTACAGCTGGGAGGGTGTTTGCCTTGCAAATGGCTGCTGGTCTCTGGCATCCCATATGGCCCCTGGAGCACCGCCAGGAATGATCCCTGAGTCCAGAATCAGGAGCAAGCCTTGAGCACCACTGGGTGTGCTGCCACACACCTAAAAATTTAAGTTGGCATGAATTTAAGCTCTCAGTGAGCTTATTGGCGGGACGCAGGGAAGGCTGTTTGCCACTTTTTTTTTTTTTTTTTTACTTTTTTTGGCCATTCCCAGGAATGCTCAGGGGTTACTCCTGGCTTTGCACTCAGGAATTACTCCTGGCGGAGCTCAGGAGTAATATGGTATGCTGGGATCTAACCCGGTCAGTTATGTGCAAGACAAACACCCTACCCACTACACTACTGCTCCAGCCCCAGCTGTCTGCCACTTACGTAGAAAAATTAGCAAGGGAAAAAGAATTTATATGTACAAATGTTTAGTTTTCACTTACCCCCTGGGTTATAATTATAGGTATCTGTTGGTGGGGGCTATTTTTTTGTTTTGGGGGCCACATCTGGTGGTGATCACAGTGTACCTCTGGTTCTGTGCTTACAGACCACTGCTGGCAGGACTTGGGAGACCAAACACAGGGGAGACAGAATCAGGGTCTTAGCAGAACTGGCCACATGCAAAACAAATCTCTTAAGCTCTTAGGTTTTATTGGTGTTTTAAAGGATTGTATTTGGGGCTGGAGTAATAGCATAGCAGGTGTAACCCCTGAGCCTTGCCGGGTGGTACCCAAAAAGCAAAATAAATGAATAAATAAAAATAAAGGATTGTATTTGGACTAAGTCCAAGAGACGCTATAGTCAAGTTTTATAACTAATAACCACACTTGGAGAACTGCTTAGTGCTCTCATGTCATGCACACAGACTGGACACGTGCAGACTGTTGGGCGGGGAGCAGCTCAACAGAATTAACTACATTTCTTTTTTTTTTTTTTTTTTTGCTTTTTGGGGGGTCACACCCAGCAAAGCTCAGGGGTTACTCCTGGCTCTGCTCTCAAGAATTACTTCTGGCGCTGCTAGGGGGACCATACGGGATACCGGGGATCAAACTTGGGTTGGCCGTAAGCAAGGCAAATGCCCTACCTGCTGTGCTATCAGCTCCGGCCAGAATCAACTACTTCTTGCTTTCTTTTTCTAACCTCCAAGCTGGCAGGTGCAGCCTTACCTGACATGCTCCGGTCTGGGTATTCTTTGACCATCCATGGCTCTGCTTTTTGCTCCAACCTGAAGATGACCTCAGGTTTAGTGACTCCTGAGTATCCTATTGGAAAACAATGTGAGTCATTTGTCCAAATGCTTAAATGACACCAGTTCAGCACTATGACCTGCAGAAGGTAAGACCATCTTTGTTTGGTTCTGTTTGATTTGGTTTGGGCCCCCAAACCAAATATACTGAGTGTCACCGGTATGACCCAAAAAACCAAATCAAATATATATATATATATATATATACACACACACACATATATATGTACACATATGGTACATGTACACAGTATATATATATATGGTACATGTACAATATATATATATATATATATATATATATATATATATATATATATATATTTGGCTTATATATCCACATCCTCAAAAAAACACCATCTGGGGGCCAGAGTGACAATTGGTAGTGGGTAAGGTGACCCACTATATGGGCCATATGACTTTACATATAGCCAATCTGGATTTGATCTGTGCATCATATAGAGTACCCCCAGCACCACCAGGAAAGATCCCTGAGTGCAGAGCCAGGAGGAATCCCTGAGCACCATCGGATGTGGCCCCAAATATATATATATATATATGTGTGTATATATATATATATATATATATATATATATATATATATATATATATATATATATATATATATATATATATAAGCCAAATATATATATATTTGGTTTTTGGGTCACACCCGCGACACTCAGGAATTACTCCTGGCGGTGCTCAGGGGACCACATGAGATGCTGGGGATCTAACCCAGGTCGGCCACATGCAAGGCAAACGCTCAACCCACTATGCTTTAGCTCTGCCCCACTGTATATTTTCTAATGAGGAAAAACATTGCTTCTACTCAATGGAACTGGGGAGCGTCCACTCACCCAGTGACACCAGGTGACTGTAGGTTTCCAGCATCACATCCCGGTACAGGATCCGCTGCTCATCATTCAGGTGCTGCCACTCTTCCCAGCTGAATTCCACAGCCACATCCTCAAAAAACACCATCTGGGGGCCAAAGTGACAATGGGTAGTGGGTAAGGTGACCCACTATAAGGACCATATGACTTTGCATATAGCCAATCTGGATTTGATCTGTGCCATCATATAGAGTACCCCCAGCACCACCAGGAAAGATTCCTGAGTGCAGAGCCAGGAGGAATCCCTGAGCACCATCGGACGTGGCCTCAAAGCAAACAAAACACCACATCTGTATGACGGTACATGTCTCTATCATTCAAAGCATCAACTCGGGCTAAAAGAACAAGAGAAGGATGGGACTGATAGTTCAGTAGGGAGAGCACCTTCCTTGCACACAGCCAACCCTGGTTCAACTCCTGGCATCCTATATGCTCCCCTGGCACTGCCAAGAATAATCCCTGAGTGTAGAGCCAGGAGTAACCCCTGAGCACCACCAAGGATGGCTCCAAAAAGCAAAAAAAAAAAAAGGAAAAAAGAAAAAACGGGGAGACTGGTGGGCTTTACTTTCTTTACTTTCATTTTATCTTTTATTTTTGGCTTTTGGCCAATAGGGCCAATCAAATGAGGGAGCACTTGGGGGTGTGTCTCCAGCCTTTTGCGCTCTCCACCAGCCCCATTCCATTTTTTAAATTAAATCACCAGAAGATACACAGTTATGAAGTTGTATATGATTTCAGTCATACACTGTTCCAACACCTGTCTTTCTACCAGTGCACATTTCCCACCACCAGTGTCCCCAATTTTCATCCTTCCACCCCGGACCCCCAGTCTGCAGATCTCTCTCTCTCTCTCTCTCTCTCTCTCTCTCTCTCTCTCTCTCTCTCTCTCTCTCTCTCTTTCTCTTGGTCATTATGGCTTGTGGTACAGGTACTGTAAGGGTATCATGTATATGGTACATGTACACAGTATACTACGGAGCCACCAGGAAGAAGGAAGTCATGAAATTTGCTTATAAATGGATAGTCATGGAAAGCAGTATGCTGAGTGAAATTAAGTCAGAAGGACAGCTGTAGCTTTATCTTTTATAGGATGCTCCATATCTTGTGCCCTACATTATGCAGAAAACGTTGTTGCAGGAGTTTTCTCTATCCTGGGCCAAAATGATATTTCAGCAGGATAAATAAATGTTCTGTACAAAGGGACCTGGGTCCAATCCCCACAACTGGTCACCTGAGCACTAAGCCAGGATTAGTCCCTGAGCACTGCCAGGTGTGACTCAAAAACTAAAATATTCTTTATCTGGGGCCAGAGTAATAACACAGCAGATAGGGCGTTTGCCTTGAACATGACCAACCCGGGTTCAATACTCAGTATCCAATATGGTCCCCAAGCACCGCCAGGAGTAATTCCTGAGCACAGAGTCAGGAGTAACCTCTGAGCATTGCTGGGTGTGACCCAAGAAATAAAATAAAATAAATAAAATAATAAAATAAAATAAAATAAAGTAAAATAAAATAAAATATTCTTTATCTGGACCGGAGCGTTTGAACAGTAGGGAGGGCCCTTGCCTTGCAAGCAGTCAATGTAGGTTTGATTTCTGAAATCCTACAGGGTCCCCCTGAGCACTACCAGGAGAAATTTTTGCACCCAGAGCCAGGAGTAACCTCTGAACACTGCTAGATGTGGCTCAAAAACCAAGACAAAAAAATCTTTATCCGTGTTAAATGTATTACTCTGTGAGAGCAGTGTTAAGATTCCTCTTTTGAATTATATATTGTTGGGGGGCAGAGCCATAGCATAGCGGGTAGGGCGTTTGCCTTGCACAACATCCCATATGGTTCCCTGAGCACCGCCAGGATGAATTCCTGAGTGCAGAGCCAGGAGTAACCCCTGAGCATCACTAGGTGTGACCCAAAAAGCTAAAAAAAAAAAAAATAGAATTATATCTTTGTTGCACTACACCTGCCCAGAGCCTCTGCATCTGCCCTAGATTGCCTCCTGCAGGTCACTTTGTAGATAGGAGGGCAGGTAAAATATATCTGTTTCCCTGACCATGTATTTTATACTGACTGGTATAAATATTCTCTCATGCTACCACAATCATCATGGGACTAGCTATATACTATCTTACCAGTATATTTGTCTGGCCACGTTGGTTCTCTAAGTAATTAGACCAGAGAGAAATGCTGTTTGCCTCCAAGCAAGCAAGCATGGCTCCCTGATAACTCAAAAGGCAACTAAAATACAAAACTACCATGCAGTGAAGACGAGACTCTTGTGAAGGTTTGGAGAAATATTTAACTGGCATTAGTATAGTCTTTGGGTACAGATGCATGCCATCTCAGAAACCCCTTCTTTCTACCCTGTAGAGGCATTTCCTAGGCAGATCTTGAGTCAGCGACATTAACATCTAAAAGGGCCTAGGTGAGGTCCTGGAAGAAATTACCTGAGGGCATTTGACCCTGCTGGCTTCCCATAAAAGTGGGAGGTCTGGGTTGGAGGGATATAAAACTAGGATGCTTCCTCTCTTCACTCTTTTTTGGGCTCACACTCTTTGGGTCGCTCTCTCCCCCTTTCTGTTGGAGCCTTGTCTGTCTCCTCTCTACAGGGCCTTAACACGTGGTGGCCACCATCTCGGCCACGTGGCGGGGTCCTAGCCAGGAACACTGAGTTGCTGATTTGTATGCCTGAACCTGTGTTAAGTAAAGTATTTTAAAACCTCACCAGATTCCTGCATCTTTCTCCGTCTGCCAGCTGCCGATCCCCTGGGGCAGAAGGAGATCCCTGACCCTACTCCTGGATTTTTGTGCAGGGCACCACAGGGTTTCCCCGCATATCTTGTCCTTGTTTATATGAATAATGGATGAACTGAGGGGGCAAATTGATAGTCCAGTGGGTAGGGTATTTACTTCACACACACAGCTGATCTAAGTTGGATCCCAGGCTCCACTTAGGGTCCCTGAGCCTTGCCAGGTTTAAGCCTCGAGCACTGTATGGTATGGCCCCCAAACCAGAAAACAACCAAAAACAGATGCATGAAGTGGATTCTCCTGAAAGCAGCAGATGATGTGGCTGGGATATAAGTATCAAATGGCGTCTATATACCGCTTTGCTAGAAAATCTCATATTGAATACAGATTAAAGGATCAAAAAATTTTTTTTTCTACCATGTACTTTGTCTTCACTGAAGACCCAATGATAGAGAGCCTTTTTGGGTGAGTTCCATCGTTTCATGAATATGTGGCCAAAAGAAGCCAACAGGTGGGGCATAAAACACCACAGTTGACATCTGGAGGAACTGCAGAAACACACCATTCACCTGTGTGCTCTGATGAGGGTCTCTAGAGACATCCTAGTATTTCCTTCCTGTTGCTTTTCTCCACACTTCACTTGATCACTTGACATCCCCTTATTCATCAGTTTGCTCGAGCGGGCAAAATTATGGTTCAATAAAATGTATAGAAAACTACATGATCTTTTTTTTCTTTTATTGAAAGAAAGAGCCTGGCAAGCTACCCATGTCGTATTTGATATGCCAAAAACAGTAACAATAATAGACCTCATTCCCATAACCGGGAACAAATGGTTTGAGGCTCTTCGTGTTCCTGGAGCAAACAAAGGCCCTTGGGATATACTAGCATGCGACAGGAGCGAATGGAGATGTTACTGGTGCCTGCTCAAGCAAATCGATGAACAACTGGCAGACAAGTGATGAAAGACAAGTGATATTGGGGTGGCACACCCAGTGATGTTCAGGGTTTATTCAGCAGCAAGCTCAGTGGACCACATGGTCTTGCTAGGGTCCAAACCTGGGTCTGTGTGCAAGGCAAGACAGCATCTGTCCCATTGTATCCTGAAGTTGCATTACAGCAGCCAATAGTAGAATGGGAAAAGCTTAAAATAACTCATGGGGGTGGGGCCAGAGCGTGATAGCCCAGTGGGTTTGCCTTGCATGCGGCCGGCCTATGCTGGCCTGGGTTCGATCCCTGGTATCCCATATGCTCCCCGAGCACCTCAGGGAGTAATTCCTGAGTGCAGAGCCAAGAGAAACCTCTGAGCATTGCCGGGTGTGACCCAAAAAAAGCAAAAAGAACAAAAACAAAAAACCCACTCATGGGGGAGACTCTCAGAGGCCGGAAAACCTCATGCATCACAACCGCAGGCACTTTCAGCTCTGGACTCCACAGCTCGGCAGAGCCACCCCCAACAGAGAAGTCGAGTTCAAGCCCCAGTATGCAGGACTGAGCAATCAAATCCACCAAGCTTACCGTGGAGCTGAAGCTGGGGCCCCCTCCCCCAACTCAATGCCCTCCAGCAAGGCCTGGTGGGCCGCCCAGAACTGCGCGCCAGCTACGAATCAGGGACAGAGGCACAAGGCTGAGCTGCTGCCAGCTCCGCTTGTGCTAGGCTAATGAGGTGTCCTAGAGAGGGGGCAGGTTCTGGTCCCGCCAGCCTCCCCAACAGACTCTCAGAGGCCAGAAAACAACAGCAGCCACTTTCAAGGTCTAGACTCCACAGCCTGGTAAAGCCCCACCCACCCCCATGGCATGTGCCCATGCGTTATCTCAAAACCTAGTATATTCATCTAACAGGTATCCCATCACATTTTAGAGAAAGCGAAGTGCGTGGGCATGATGTGTGGTCTGGGGACCACCTCGGTAATTTCTTATACAGTAGACTCAAGTGGCACAATGGAGATTTGAAGATCTCCATTACTTTTGTCTAAAATCATGTCCGTTGACCGTATTTAGAGAAGTAGCTCCAACAAGCAATACAGAATAGATTATTCAGTATATGAATAGGAAAAGCTCAAATAGACATTGAGATAAATGTGAAATAAGTGTTTGTCTGTAGCTGTAGTGGCGGTATGTCTGGGATTGTCAATAGAAAACCACTATGGTCTGGAAATCCAGAAAGTGAATCCAAGAACAGAAACTGGCCAGACTCCCACACATCTGCCTAGGAAAAAAGGCATTACTTTATCATTACTATTCCCTTATATGAGCTGTAAGGATCAACATAATTATGATGATGCTGGCTTATTATTGATGCTGGCTAAGTGAGCAGGCATCGGGAGGGAGAGATGGAGGGTGGGAGGGAAATGCGGGTCTCTGGTGGTGGTGGGGGGGCACACTGGTGGTGGGACTGGTGTTGAATGAGGAATCTTTCCAGCAACTGTATTGTGAAAAAGTTTGTACTTTATAAATCAGTGTTTAAAAATAAATCATTATTTAAAGAAAAAAAAGTCATGGAGAAAAAGGTACAGATCATCAGAGCATAATAAAGTAGTAAGAATAGTATACGGGCCAGAGAGACAGTATAGTGGGGAGGGCACTTCCCTTGCATATGGGTGACCCAGATTTGATCCCTGATATCCCAGATGGTCCCCCCAAGTGCACTGCCAAGAATAATTCCTTGCAGAGCCAGGAGTAACACCTGAGCATCACCAGGTGTGACCCAGAAAAAAAAAAAAACTGTAAGGGCTAGACAGACAGTATAGCAGGGTGCTTGCCTTGCATTTAGTGACCCAGGTTTGACCCAGGTTTGATCCTATAGGGTCCCCTGAGCACTGTCAGGAGTGATCCCTGAGTGTAGAACCAGGGTAAGCCCTGAGCATCACTGGTGAACAATAGCATAAGGCCAAAGCAAGGGCTGGAGCAATAGTCGAGCGGGTAGGGCGCTTGCCTTGCACGCAGCTGGCCCATGCCGGCTAGGGATCGATCCCCGGCATCCCATATGGTCCCCGAGCATCGCCAGGAATAATTCCTGAGTGCAGAGACAGGAGAAACCCCCTGAACATTGCCAAGTGTGACCCAAAAAAAGCAAAATAAATAAATAAATAAATAAATAAATAAATAAATAAATAAATAAATAAATAAGGCCAAAAGCAATAGTACAGCATATAGGACATGTGTATCGATCCCCAGCATCCCATATGGCCACCTGAGCCCTGCCAGTAGGGCTCAGGTCTGGCAGCTCTGGCCCTGAGCTCAGAGCCAGGAGTAAGCTCTGAACACTGCCAGTTGTGACACCAAAATCAGAAGAAGGAGGGGAAAAATAGTACAATCCAGGCCGGAGTGATAGTCCAGTGGGTAGGGACGTTTGCTTTGCATGTGGCGACCCGGGTTCTATCCCCAGCATCCCATACGGTCCCCACGCAGTGCCAGGAGTAATTCCTGAGTGCAAAGCCAGGAGTAAGTAACCCCTGAGCATCACTGGGTGTGACCCCAAAAAAAGAAAAAAAAATCCATCATAAAACAGGAAAATAGTAAGGGAAAGCAAAATTTGTTATTAGTCTATTGTGGGAGGATTAAGGGATAGTTTCCCTATAGAATGTTGGGCAAGGGAAGGCAGACAACAAAACTTTCAACTGAAATTGGGAAAAAGGACAGAGCAGAGACAGAAGTGACAGATCGGGGCGGAGCGATAGCACAGCGGGTAGGGTATTTGCCTTGCACGCGGCCAACCCAGGTTCTATTCCCCGCATCCCATATGATCCTCGGAGCATCGCCAGGAGTAATTCCTGAGCTAAGAGCCAGAATTAACACCTGAGCATTGCAGGGTGTGAACCCCTCCCCAAAATAAGAAGTGACAGAACCCTTGGACATTCCATTATATTCTATATTTCTATATGTGAACCCGGGTTTAATCTCTGGTGTTCCATATGGTCCCCCAAGCCCCGTTAGGAGTGATCCCTGAGTGCAGAGCCAGGAATATACCCAAAGTACCACGGGGTGTGGCTCTAAAACAAACAATTTTTTAAATTACAAAAAATAAATCACCATCCTTTAGTTCAGCTGTTTGAGGGAGCTTAAAGTAAAGCCAGTGTGTTGGGCTTTTATGGAAGTGAAGAGTCACAGCTCATGAGAATATTCCTGCTTCCTTCCAATGGTGCATTCAGGTCAGGTAATAAATATATATGTCTTTTGGATGCAGCATCAGAAAGTCCAGAGATCCTGAGTGTTCAAAGTAGGTGCTGGAGCGATAGTACAGTGGGTTGGGTATTTGCCTTGCACTCAGCTGACCTGGGTTCGATCTCTGGCATCCCATATGGTCCAAAGCACTGCCAGGAGAAATTTCTGAATGCAGAGCCAGGAGTAATCCCTGAGCATTGCTGGATGTAACCCAAAAAGAAAAAAAATGTAGATAAAGGGTAGCCTGAGTGATAGTTCAGCAGGTAGGGCATTTGCCTTACATGTGACC
>JAJIBD010010182.1:0-27162 GCA_021461705.1 Cryptotis parvus | reverse complement strand
CCGTTTTCATATAGTGCCAAGGATTCTATTTATTCTCTTCCCCTTATAGATTTGTGATTCAGAGATATTTATGATGATGTAGCGTCAGTGTACCTTCATTTATGTTTCTGTAAATATAATCTAAGATTTGAGAGCACAGGCTTGAGCAAACACTGATTTATATTTTTATTTCCTACCTAGAGTTTAATTTATGAAATTGTTAATCTCATAAATTTTTTTATGAAATTATTTTTATTTCCTGTAATTGTTACTGGTTTGGCATATCAAATACAACACAGGTAGCTTGCCGGGCTCTGCCGTGTGGGTGGTACTACTCTCAGTACTAGGCTCTCATCTTGTGTGTTTGATGAACCATAAGGAGAGATCTACTTTTCTCTTGGGTGGAGCTCCTGACAAACTGTGGAGTCTGGATGTTGAAAATGGTGGCTCTTACTGTGTGGGGCTCCTCTGGCTTCCTGTGAGGCTCTATTGGGATGGCAGGCCAGGGCTAGAAACCCACCTTCCCTCTGGGGCCTCCTCATGATCACAGGGAGGCTGGTCACAGCTCTGCCCTGTGTATCTGAGTCCACACATGGACTATCACAGGGTTGTATTAGGGATTAAACCCAGGGGGCTCACATGGCGTATTAGGGATCAAATACGGCAAGTATGTGTTCTATTACTTGAGTCACTTCCTGAGTGTTTTGTTCTTTTGTTTCTTGAGTGACCCCAAGCAGTGTTTGGGAGCTACTTCCAGCTCAGTGCTCAGGATTAGAAGCAAGTGCTCCCACAAGCAAGGGCCGTGCTTCAGCTCACTCCACAGTATGAGCCATCTATAAAGCATATAATGAACAAAGTATGTGCTCACTGGCTGTGTAATAGGCAAGACTTCCCTGGTCTCTGGCAGCTGAATAGTGGTTAGTTTTCTGGGAAGTTAAAAGCTGTTACAGGACCTGGAGAGATAGTACAGTGGTTAAGGCACTTGCCTTGCTTGCAGCTGACCCCAGTTGGAGCACCACTGTGTTGGAGTGACCCCTGAGCTCAGAGCCAGGGTAGCTCTGAACATGGTGGGTGTGACCCTCACACAAGCAAACTAGTTATGACAGGTTGTCTGCTACACTGGAGGTTGGTGGAGTCACTGCAACCACCAACCCTGGTGTTGTTCAGGAGTCAAGGCCATGTGTACCTATGACCTTCAGACAAACATGGAAGCAAGGTTATGTATTGATGCAGTAGGTAAAGATGTGCCTGTAGGAAACTTCCCTTGTGATTCTCTTGGGGGGCAGTGTATCATAGAAGCCATTTCAGTGTTTGCAGCTGCTAGGAAAAACAACACAAATCAACCAAATGTACTAGGCACACACTCTGCATGTTCAGAGTCATTGTTAAAAGAAGCAGATACTGCAGGATTCATGCCACAGTTGGGGTGTGGGGAGAGACAGAGACAGAGACAGAGAGATAGAGACAGAGAGAATCACTTGATCACTTGAATCCAGTTATTCATCGATTTGCTCGAGCGGGCGCCAAGTAACATTTCTATTGGACCCTATCACGTGCCAATGTAGCCCAATGGCATCTGGTTGATTCAGGAATATGAAGAGCCTCAAACCGTTCCTTCAGGGTCTTAACAAGGAAGTCTGACCATCTTGTAGGTGGGTGGCCACGTGATCTTTTGACATCCCGTGGGATCCAGTCGGTAACGGCTCTAGTCCAGCGGTTGTCTCCAAATCGCATTATATGTCCAGCCCATCTGATTTTCGATGCCTTGGCAAACGAGACAGCGCCCCTGATTCTGGAATAGCGACGGAGGTCAGAACTCCGATTCCTTCACTCACTTGAGTGAGACGTGATATTCCAAGCATAGCTCTTTCGATGCCTCTCTGGGAGACCTGAATAGCATTCTCATCCTGCTTTCGTAGGGCCCAGGTCTCTGAGAGCGTATGTTAAATGCAGGGAGAACGGTGGAGTCAAAGAGATGTGCCCTGAGCCGGAGGTCTTTGTGCTTTTAGCTATTTCTTCGATGCCTTTTTTTTTTTAAAGTATTTTATTATACCACCAAGGAGATATACAAATAAAAAAAGATTAGAGAACCTTAAACTCTCTACCAAAAACTCCTAGAAACAATAGACGCATATAGTGAGTGGCAGGATCTTCGATGCCTTTGAAGGCATTCCATGCCGCTTCCTCCTCCCGCAGCTCAGGTTTTAGGTTGTTCATGATGTTGACTTCTCGACCTAGGTACACATAACTGCTGCATTCAGAGATGTTTGCTCCACTGAGAGTGAATGGGGCCTCAGGAACTAGTTCATTTAGAGACAGAGAGAATAAGAGAGACAAAGAAAGAGACAGAGAGACAGAGAGAACAAGAGAGACAGACAGATTCAGAAAGAGAGAGAGAGAGAGAGAGAGAGAGAGAGAGAGAGAGAGAGAATGCCTAGCTCAGCATACTCCTTGCAGCTGGGCAATCTTTCTTATTAGAAGTTGGATCTAGAGACTCATCTCCAATTTTCAGGCCCTCAGAGGGAAAAAGGTTTAGTCATTTCAAATTTGTTGTTGTTACAGACCTCATTCCCATAACCTGAAGGAATGGTTTGAGGCTCTTCATGTTCTTGGAGCGAGCATATGCCCTTGGGCCACAGTAGCACATGACAGGACTTATGGAGATGTTACTGTGCCAGCTTGAGCAAATCAATGAACAATGGGAAGACAAGTGATACAAGTGGTTTTTATTTCCTACATAGAGTTAAATTTATGAAAATTAGGAGAAACTATATGTGTTTGGAAATTCTGAATTGTAAATTTAAGGAGTAAGGTGGTAGCTCAGGAGTTGAATGCATGTCTCTAATGAAGACTGAGTTCAACTCCATATATTACAAAAGAAAATCAATAACGAAAATAGTAAGAACTACTTACCCTGACCTAGTTTAAAAGTGGGATCTCTCTAGTTTTAAAAAATTTCTAGTTTTTTTAAAGTTCAAAGGTATATTATTGCTTATGTAAAAGTTTCCATTTAATTTGTGTTTTATCCATTTAAGAAAGATTGAGAGAGATTCACATAGAATATTGGCCAAACTTTAAAAGAGATTCAAATAAAATCTCTTAAAAAATGTTTTGAATTTAGGTTTGTACATTTCAATGTCACCTATGTGTCCAAGTTTAAGTCTCAAGGCTGCTTATCAAGCCTAGTAACTAAAAACTTAAACTAAACGCACAAGTGTGTAAAGAAGTAAATACCCACTGGAAAAAAATCCTTGATTTACAGGGTGGCCCATTTAAAACAGTTCCTATTTAATAATGTGGCTATGTACAGGGCCTCTTTTAAATGGGCCACCCTGTATGAATCTTAAGCCCGAGATAAAAAATGTCCTCCCTTGAGAATTTTAAAAACCAAAAACACTGTAGGTTTAGTGGTTATTTTTAAGATTTTTAGATGGTTTCTTTGGACTCCTTTAGAACTGAAAAAAGATGAATACACATTTAAAAATGAAATGTTACAACCACACATCTATAATGAGAACCAGTGCCAGTGGATATTTTTAAAGCAAATTAAAACAGTCAACTTTTTTCTTTAACCTAGACAAACAGCTGCTACACACAGTGCACAGTAACTACTTTTCAGCAAAAGTTCAGAAGGAATTTCTAATGAAGATTTATAGGATGCTCTGGGATCGATAATTAAAGGTTCCCCAAAAAGATATAAATGACAGTGTCAGAAATGTAAGGGTTAAAGGCATTGAGCATGCCTACCCTATAAGGGAGTAGCCTCGAATTTAGAATAAAAACTACACAGCAGTTACCACAAAGGGAAATAAGGATGAAACAAACATGAAGTAAAGCTTTATTTATCTTTTCTCCACAGACCTCCAAGTATTTCATATGATTTCAAAGTGATTTCTAATGTTTTTAAACTCTGTAATTGCAGTTCTTTTTTTTTTTTCTTTCCTGGGGTAATGCTGATTTTAAAACAATGTTTTAGGAATACAGGTTCACCCTCTTCTAATGCATTTTATCACGTCACACCTGCAACCAAAGTAGGAATAACTATGAAAGAGGAATAGCCCTCTAGCAGAGCTCACTGGAACTCACCACCAACTGCTCTCTCACTCCTACCTCTTGTGCAACCTCATTCTGCAGATAGAATTTTTAAAGATTGTTCTGATTTGGCTCTTTCTATCCGCTTGCTTTACTGCTTTATATTTCACATGAGGTGAAATCATCTGGTGTTTGTCTTTCTCCTCCTGACTTATTTCACTTAGTATAATTCCCTCCATCTGTAGTGGTACTAATGGCTAGATTTAATATTATTTTTATAGCTGAGTAGTATTCCATTGTGTATATAGTCTACATCTGTAGGCAATTGTCTGTGGTTGGACACTTAAGCTATTTCCACAACTTAGCTATTGTAAATACCACTGCGATGAAAATAGGAGTGCATATCTTTGCAAATTAGTGTTTTCGCATTTTTTTAAATAGCTAGTTAAATTGATGGTTCGTATGGTATGTTAATTTTTCATTTCTTGAGGAACATTCATACTATTTTCCATTGAGATTGCACAAACTACGTTGAAACTACCAGTATATGAAGAACCTTTTTCTCAACACCCTTTCCAACACTTGCCTTTGGGGTATTTTTTCATTCAAGCCATTCTCCAACCCTAAGGAGTTAGTTATCTCATTGCAAATTTCATTTACATTTTCCTGAGAAGTGATAAAAGTATTTTCTCTCATGCCTTTCGGCCATCTGCAGCCTTATGCTTTTTTTTTTTTTTTTTTTTGGTCATACCTGGCAATGCTCAGGGGTTTCTCCTGGCTCTGCACTCAGGAATTACTCCTGGCGGTGCTCGGGGGACCATATGGGATGCCGGGGATCAAACTCTGGCCAGCCTGGGCGGCCGCGTGCAAGGCAAACACCCTACCCTCTGGGCTATCGCTCCGGCCCTCATCTGTAGCCTTTTGACCATGTGTATATCTTCTTTAATAACTGTCTATTCACATCATCTGCCCATTTTTACTGGGTTATTAGACCTTTCTGTTGCTGATTTATGAGTTATTTATGTCTTCGATATTAACCACTTCTTGTATCAATGCAAAATATGGAATGTCTTTTCATTTTAATAAGTTTCTTTCAATATACAGAAGGATTTTAACTTGATGTAGTCCCATTCGTTTATTTTTACTTTTGTTTCTCGGGACACTGGAGTCATTCTCCTATACATATCACAGAAGCCACTGCAGAGGAGAGTATTTGCTATGTTTTCTTTTATGGATTTTATAGTTTCAGATCTTACATCCAAGTCTAAAATTCATTTAAGAAATTGGGAGAGGGGCTCTGGTATGCATGTTTTGCTCCTGAGGTGCTCAGGGGTCTATAGAAAGTGAAGCATGCATTCAGCCACTGAGCAATCTCTCCAATACTCTAGACTTCATGTATGCTGCATAATGGTGATCTAGTTTCATTGTTTGATATATGGTTGTCCACTTTTCCATTACAATTTGCTGAAGAAGCTTTTCCTTTTATATTGAATACCACATGGAAGCAATCCATGGAGCTGACCTCCTGGTAAGGGGCTTGGCCAGCCCTGGCCGAGTCCAACATTGCTCCAAGGGTTTCCTCACGTGTGGGGAAGGACCATGCTGGCTGGACTCAGAGCAGAGATTAGGGTTCTGCCCTTTCTTCCACCTCCATGTCAGCTTGCCCTGCAACAGATACACATCCACGCCAGACCCACAGCTCCCTTGGCGACATTCTTAGATAATACTGATTTAAGGTCCTTCCGAGGATCTTTCACATTTATACACTGTATAGAGTTCTAGACAGGTTCTAACTGATGCCCATCATCCCAATGAGCCTAGCAAGAAGCCAGAGCAACCCACACATCATGTGGTAAAGTCATTCTCAATATTCAGACTCCATAAATCCTCAGAGCTCCGTCCAAGTGAAAACCTGATCTTTCCCCTATAAGTTTCATTAGTAAATGCTCGAGATGAGAGCCTTCTACTGATAGTATACCACCTACGGCAAAGCCTGGCAAGCTACCCATGTTTTATTTATTTGTTATGCCAAAAACTAGTAACATTATGGACCTCAATTACATGACCTAAAAAAATGGTTTGAGGCTCTTCCTGTCCCTGGAGCAAGCAGATGCCTTTGGGTTACACTTGCTTGCAACAGGACATATGGAGATGTTACTGGTGCCCACTCGAGCAAATTTATGAACTACGGGAAGACAGTGATACAGAGACAGTGATACAGTGATTGAATACCTCTGACTCCATGTAATAAATTAAGTGCTATATATATATCTATATATAATATATATGCCATATATTTACATATATATATGTTTGGGCTTATTTCTGGGAATCTTAAGTCAATTACTTATTTGTTTCCATGGAGTTTTTTTTCCCCAGAATATGATACTGCTTTCATTATATAACTTTGTAGTACAGTTTGAATTGGACAGCTTGATATTCCATTCTTTTTCGTTTTTTCCCCACCCATCACTTTGGCGGTTAAGAATCTTGCGCAGTACGTGAAGTGCAACCCACAATGTGTAGGAGAAGGAAGAGAGAGAGGGGGTGAGAGAGAGGAGAGTAAAGAACCTGCCATTTAGGCAGAACGTGGGAGGGGGAGGGAATTGGGGACATGGGTGGTGGGTGATGGGCACTGGTGGAGGGCGGGTGCTGGAACACTGTGTGACCGAAACCTCAAACGTGAACAACGTTGTAATTGTATATCTCATGGTGGTATAATAAAATGTTAAAAAAAAAAGAATCTTGCAGCTTCACAAAAATTTCAATAACATTTGTTCTACTCCCTTGAAGCAGCACTTTGGCTATTAAGATCATCATTAACTTCAGTAATGTTTGTTCTATTTTCTTGAAAATACCAGTGAAATTCTGATGGGGTTTGCACTGAATCTACATATTGTTTTGGGAAAGATGGTCATTTTAACCATATTCATTCTCTTTGGGGGTTGAGGGGTGGGATGGGGATATATTTGAAAGTGCTCAGAGCTAACTCCTGCTCAGTGATCAGGAGACTATGTATATGAATGCCAGAGATTGAACCTGGATTGCCAGTGTGCAAGGCAAGCCCCCAATAGACTGTACTGTCTCTCTGGCCCAAATCATGCTAATTCTTCTAAAGATCAGTAAGTGCAAAAGTATTTTTATATTTTTATTCCTTAATTTCTTTTTTCTGTAGATTTCCAAACTTCTTTGTAATGCCCAGGTAGCTAAATCTTTTAGATCCTATTTTTTTATTTTGGTTGGTTGTTTTAGGGTCAAACCCAGCAATACTCAGGGCTTACTCTTCACTCTGCACTCAGTAATTATTCTTGGTGGGTTTGTGGGACCATATGGAGATGCCTGGGATCTAACCCTGGCTGGTCACATTCAAGCGAGCACCACATCCACTGTATTATCTCTCCTATTGCCTTTTTATTCTTCCAGTTTGTGCATAAAAAGAGATCCTTTGTATATTCATTTATAGGCTGACATTTTACCATATTCTTTTATTGCTTCTTATAGTTCTTCTTTCATTGTTTTTGGGCGGCGACAGCAGTGGTCAGGTGTCTGGGACAACTGTTAGTGCTGTTCCATCCAGTGATACACTTTGCTGATGGTGCTTGGGGTCCCATCTGGTACTTCGGGGTGAAGAAAGGAGTTTCAACATGCTTCAAACCCAAGACCTTGCAAATTTAGGGCATGTGCTCTACTACTGAAATCACATTCTCTGTTAATGGTGTCTTTAGTATTTTCAATTATATACTGTCATGTCACTGGAAATTTCGATTTTTTTGTGATTTTTAAATAGGTTCTTATTTCTTATCTCACCGATCTGGCTAGGAATTCTGATGTGGTACTTGAGAATAATGGCTAGTAGATGTCCTTGTATTTTAAGTGATCTCAGAGGAAAAGCTTCAGTTTTTCAATAATGAGTATGATGTCAGTTTGAAGTTTGTTATATAAGTCCTATATTGTGGTTAGTTATGTTGCCATTATTCCTTTTTTGAGTTTTTTTTTCTACATGAACAGTTTCCCAAATGCTATAGATAAAATTATGTTTATTCTTCTCTTGATGTGGTGTATTACCTTAATTTTTTATATACTGACCAATCCTTCTACTCCTAAAATAGATCACACTTGAACATGATGTTTGATTCTTTTTATGTATTGCTGAATTTAATTTTCTAAGATTTTTGTTCATTAGCTTGGCTTGCAGTGTCAGGGACTGAATTCACAAGCTCATGTATGCAAGGCAAATGCTCTATCCTTAAACCACATCTCAAGCTTTTTGAGATTTCTGCCACAATGTTCACAATGGATATTGGAGAGATTTTTTTTTTTTTTTTTGGGTCACACCCGGCAATGCTCAGGGCTTTCTCCTGGCTCTGCACTCAGGGAATTACTCCTGGCGGTGCTTGGGGACTATATGAGATGCCAGGGATCGAACCCGGGCCAGCACAGCGGCCGTGTGCAAGGCAAACACCCTACCCGCTGGACTATCGCTCTGGCCCGGGAATTTATTTTTACAGATGGAGGGAAGCTTCCTACAGAAATAAATAGATAAATGTCACATGGACTCTGAACACTCTGACCTCCATTCTGTATGAGACTTGAATAGCACTGTCTATATTCATATGACAGTCTCTGTATTTGTAGGAAAATAATCTTTCTTAAGGAAATAAAAATAATTTCCTAAAGAGATGTCACTTATTTTCTTAGCAAATTTAATGAATTACAAGTCTCTAGAACTAAAAGATTACAATTTTCTACTAAAAGATGTGCTGCCAGAATCTGGAAGCAACCAGAGTGCCGAAAATCGATGACTGGATAAAGAAGCTTTGGTACATCTACACAATGGAATACTATGCAGCTGTTAGGAAAAATGAAGTTATAAAATTTGCCTACAAATGGATGGACATGGAGAAGATTATGTTGAGCGAAATTAGCCAGAAGGAGAGAGACAGATACAGAATGACTGCATTTATCTGCATAACATAAATATATAGGTACATATTATGATACCAATATCCAAGGTCAAGTGAAACATATATCAGGAGGTCTTGTCAAAGGTAGAAATTATCACAAATGTGTGGGAGTCAGATGTTAGGTAAGACAGAAAATGGAACAGTGTGCTAACAATTGTCGAGGGTACTAATGCCAACCTAGAACTGAGCATTAAATAGAGGCAAAAAGATACACATGACAACCCTTTAATGTATGTTATGTAATCCATAGTCTGGAGGGAAGGAAAAGAGAAAGAGAGAGAAATGGAAAGAAATAAAGAACCTGCCATGGAGGAGGGCTGGGGATGGGGGGGGGAGGGGAGGGAACCGGGGATGTTGGTGGTGGGAGATGGGCACTGGTGGCGTGGTGGGATGGGTGCTGGAACACTGTATGACCAAAACCCAAATATGAACTTTTTAATTGTTTATCTTTGTAATTGTAAAAATAAAAAAGAAAAAAATAAATAAATAAATAAATAAATAAATAAAATGCTTTAAAAAAAAAAGATGTGCTGCCAGAGCAGAGGTAGTTTTTCAAATTATCACTTCATTAGTGTCTCCTGAAAGCAAAGTATAAAAAATTTTCTACTGGTGAATTATTATCCTTAAAAGAACCAAATGAACTTATAGGGCTCAATTAACTTATCCTCTGCATAAAACTAATGAAATAAAGGGAAGAGAAATAGAAAACAACAAAATATTGATTCTTTCAAATGTAAACAAAACTGACAAATGACTACCTAAACTAATTTTTTAAAAAAGCCCAAACGACAAAATTACACATAAAAATAAAGTACTAAGTACACAGTAAAAAAAAAAAAATCATAATAAGCTATTGTGAAAAACTCTACAAAAGTACAAAAATAAATTGGACAACCCAGAAGAAACGTTTTAGAGATATACGACATAGCAAGACTGGATCAGGAAGAAACAGAAAAGCTGAATATAATATATAGCAAGAGGGATTAGTCCATAATTTAAAAACTCCCAGTGAAGAAAAAGTCAGGATCATAAAGATATTTTGGTGATTTTAACTAAGATTTGCGGAAACTTAATAGCAATCATTCTCAAACACTTTAAATAATTTGAGGAGTGTATCACTTCACTTGTCTTCCCATTGTTCTTCTATTTGCTAGAGCAGGCGCCAGTAACATCTCCATTCATTGGGAATGAGGTCCATTATTGTTACTGTTTTTGGCATACTGAATATACCATGGGTAGCCTGCCAGGCTCTGCCGTGGCTCTGGGTTCATCCCAGGGGGGCCCAATATTTTTCTCTGTCAGACCATCAACCATCCAGGGCCCACCAGGCAGAGTCCTGGGTATAGAAAAGCCTGTCTCCTTCATTTTATGATATCAGCATTACTTTGACAACCAAGCCAGGAAAATAAACAACAACTCTACAAACCACTATTTCTGATAAACATACATGCAAAAATTCTCAAACTGAATTTACCAGAACATTAAAGTGTTTACTTGCCATTATCATTTGGAATTTGTCCCCGGGGATGCAATGGTACAAAGAAATAAAATGCAAAAATCTCACCTTTTGTAGCTACATGAATAGAACTTGAGTTGTTTACACTAAATAATAAGTAGCTGAGTGAAAGACAAACATCAAATGGCTTCACTGATGTGTAGAATGTAAAATGAATGAACTAGCAAGACAAAATAGGAGCAACAACCAACAACCAACTAATCAAAAAAAAAAAACCTGCCAGAGAGGAAGCAGTAGAGATCTGAGTAGACATTTTATAAGATATATATATGAGATATATAAATCCTCAAGATCATTAATATTTAGGGATATTAAATAAAAACCAACGTGAGATACTACCTCACACCTATCACAACTATTCTTGAAAAGGGAAAGAGGCAGCAAATTCTGGTGTCTGAAAAAAGGGAAGCTGTAGACGACAGCAAAGATAGAACTCTAATTTGGTACAAATGAGAGACAACATCAGGAGGTTAAGGAGGTTACTTAATATTTAAAAAAAGAAAAATCAGAGCTATTGTTGGGAGGAGGAATAAGTAGTAAGAAGGAAAAGTCATTCAATTGTCATTTCCTTTCTCCTCTAGTCTCTTCTTGAAACTTTAGTTGTATAGTAGCAAGGACAGCTACATTAGAGGTCAACATCTGTTTGGGAGATTTCTACACAGTTCTCTGGCCGCAACTCCTGGGACTTCAGGGGGCCAACGATGTAATGAGAACATATTGTGATGCTCTCCATAGCTCACATCATGGATGAGACTATAAATTAATGTTTCAGATTAAAGTCATTATTACTGGTCTGATATCCTAAAGAATAGTATAATATTAGTACAATGTGTGCCTAGGTAGCACGATTCTGGTAAAGCAAAAGGCTGGGGGGGGGGGGGGGCGGGCGGGGAGCAAAATTCATTAGTGTCTTAATGATCCAGCTTTAGGGACAAGCCTTTCAACTGGTCTGGCCAAAGACTATCTGTATTTCCAAAACCACAGTGTTGTATCAAGGATCATGCAAGGTTTAATTTATCTCTAAGAGACTCCATTTTGAGGCTTTGTTGAAACTTCTGTAATGGAGTATTTATGTTTAGTATCATTAAACTCTAACTGGGTACATGTGATAAAATGAAAAAAAAACTGGAGTTGGGAGGGATGCTGTTTGATATGAAGCCAACAAAGAGAATGTGACTCCCAATGGGTTTCTTCAGTCCCTAGATATAGTTATATATATATATGTATATATATATATATATATATAGTATATGGCTATACCATATATATGGTATATAGTATATGGCTATATACCATATACATATAGTATATGGCTATACCATATATCATGTATGTATACTGTCAGTTCTACTAATTTTTTGGACTTTTTGGTGATAAGACTTAATATTTATGTCATTAAAAATGCTCTAGCTCTCATTCAAAAAATATTTAAAAAAATACCATACAATCTAGCAATTCCACTTTTGGAAATACATCCAAAGAAATGAAATGAAAACATTGTCAAATAGATATCTATACTTCCCTGTTCACAGCAGCAGTATGTACATTAAACAACTTTGGGCCAGAGCCATAGCACAGCAGGTAGGGAGCCTGCCTTTCATTTGGACCAGGTTCAAGCCTGGCATCCTACTTGGTCTACTGAGCACTGCTAGAAGTGATTCCTGAGAACAGAGAGATGAGCTTCATCATCAGGTGTGTTTCCCCCAACCCCCACAAAAACAAAACAAAAAACATCACGCAATGTACAATAAACAACATGAACTGACCATGAAGGCATTGTGTTATGGAAACAACTCAAACACAAAAAGACAACTGTGGTATGATTTCATTTAGATGAAGAATTTTAAAACAGCCAAAATGAACAGATAAGGAAAGACAGTGAAAAAGGGAACTGGATAAAGGTGGTAGAAAGGTTCAAACCCCCAGCTGGAAGAAAAATAAGGATTAGCAACATAATAGACAAAGTAATGAGTGCAGTTAACATTGTTTTATTTAAAAGTTAGGATTAGATTCTGAGTTATCAATACAAATAAAAGTGACTTACTTCTTTTCTTCCTCAGTCTATATGTGTTGGATAAAAACAACTGACTATGGAGTTCATTTAACAATATCGTAAGCCCTAACTTAGTCTGCTTAAACAATGCCCTATGTCAACAGCATTTCTATGAAACTAGAAAAAAAAAATTCTGACAGAATTTTTTTTCTATTAGAGTCCTTCAAATAATTCTTACATTGTTATGAGAACTGCTAAAAAGGAACATGCTCTTTGTAATCCACTGATTTAAGCAAGTCTTTCAGTAACAAATAAGTTAGTTTCACAACATGAAACTAGTTTTCAGTATATTCATGGGTTGTGAAACCATAAACAAACTAGTTGCAAAACAAGTCATCACCCCAAAAGAAACTACATTTTATGTTAGGAGTCATTTCCTGTCTTCCATCCTTAACTAAAAATAACCTTGCCTCTAGGTTTTTTCTATTCTAGACCTTGGATAATGGAAGAATATGCTACAAAGTCTTTTTTCTACAATTATTTCACTTACTATCATTTCATTTAATACAAGGTAACATTTGTAACAAACTTAGCACTTATAACAAAATATTCCCGTGAATTAATACACTTTATATTTTATAAAATTCAGCTGATGGAATATCCCACACATACACATTTCAGGTGTTATAAATAATGCTGATATGAGAATTTCTTTTTTTTTTTTTTGGATCACACCCAGCAATGCAAAGGGGTTACTCCTGGCTCTTCACTCAGGAATTACTCCTGGCGGTGTATATGGGATGCCGGGATGAACCAGTCGGCCGTGTACAAGGCAAGCACCCCTACCTGCTGTACTGTCACTCTGGCCCGAGAATTTCTGTATGAAGTTGCTTCGTTCCAGTTTTTATTTAAGTACCACGGTTTTTTATTTGGAGGGGTGTCTGTTTTACAGTCATATCCAGCTGTGCCCAAGACGTACTCCTAGCTCCGCACTCAAGATACACTTCTGGTGGACAGTGAGGTACCAGAGATAGAACATGGGTCAGCCTCATGTAAGGCAAGTGCCCCCACCTGCTGCTCTTCCTCTCTGACCCTGAGGTATCATGTCTGACAAAACTATTAGTGACTCAGTTTGTGTTTGATGCATACAATGTTGTGACACCACATTTATCACCAGCTTCTATCCACCAATGCCCTGTGGTTTCTTCCCATTCACTCTGCCCTCCTCGGAAAGCTCAGTTCTCGGGTGTTGTGACCACTGGGCAGTAATTATCTCCTATATCCTCTGTATTTCTTTCTCCTTCTAATTAACTTCATTCAGCACAATACACTCTAGTTCCATCCACGTAGCAGCAAATTGGATGATTTTATTTTTCCTTTTAGTTGATGTATTATATACCACAATAAAAGTACTCTTGTCCTTTCAACAGCCTAGCTCTACAGAATCTCTAGTTAGGATAATGAGTCTACTTGTCTCTATGCGCTACAATATTTTTCAACGGAAACCAGTATCATCTGAGGTAATCTGAGGAGATGCTTTATCCTTTCAATTTACAAAAGCCCCACAAGCAAGAATAAATGTTTCAGAGGGAGGAAAGGTGTTTACCAAAAAATTGTAAGCACCAAGAAAGTAGATTGAAAATCGGCAGGTGAACTGTCTCCCTTCTTCTGTCTTGTTCTGCATTTGAAACACACCCAGTGATGCTCTTGTGTTGGGTGAAGAGGACTAGCTAGCTTGGGTGCTTTGCTGTTTAAGCTATTTACATGTTCTTAAACCAGGATTCATGCTAATGAGATCTCTCTTCTCTGTAAACACTGATGGAGGGTGTGGCAGTTACAAGAGTCATTTTGACTCTGAATAGTAACTTCTAAATATTATTATAATCTCTACTATGATTTCAATTATTATATCTCTACTATGATTATTATAATCTCTACTATGATTTCAAAAATGCAGGTATGCTACCTGCACGGCAGAGCCTGGCAAGCTACCCGTGTTGTATTTGATATGCCAAATACCAGTAACAATTATAGACCTCATTCGGAATGGATTGAGGCTCTTTATGTTCCTGGAGCAAGCAGATGCCCTTGGGCTCTACTAGCATGAGACAGGACATATGGAAATGTTACTGGGGCCCGCTCGAGCAAATCGATGATGAAAGGAAGACAGTGATACAGTGACAGTGATGATTTCAATGTTATCTAGATTGGGCACAATTCCTCTTAATACCCACTGGTCCCGGTGGGACAATTAGAATTTACCAGGCAACTTGAGATTATAGTTTTAGATTGAAAGAAGGATCATGCTAGTTTGCCCTCAAGCAGGCGATCATGCCCCTTTCAGTAAACAGAAGAGAAGACACTCAGAATCACCTTGATGCAGAACAGAAAATAGACCTTGTGGGTATCATCTAGATTGCACGAAACCCATGAAATAATGATGTGTTTCTCTCCATGAATATACATCCATTGATATACATTTCTTTATAACAACCCTCTCTCTCTCCTGCCAGTGTTTTGACATAAGAGATCTCTGAGAAAGGGTCTAGTCCTTGGCATAATCCTTTGTTTAGACCTTAAAGAAGTATGGTACCACCCTAGGGTGGTACTACCCTACTTGTACACCTAGAAGCTGATTTGCTGATCTTTGTTGACATTACCCTACTGAAGATAGGATTACTTTTGGATATGTAAGGGGACTGACTTAAGGTATTGGGATCCACTTTGGTTGGAGACTTGGGCCCGAGTGCATGGTCTAAATTCTGACCAAGAGCTAGAGGGAATCCCATTATTTTGGATTGTAGTGGCAGAGCTTGTTTTATTATTGAATTAGTAAAGTCTTTTGGATCCGCACTGGATTAGTGAGTTGTCATCCATTCCCCACCGACCTTGGAGGTAGAAGGGAACTTGTTTCCTGATATTGTTGGAGACCCCAGCGGATTCCCCAACATTCATGGGTACTCCTAGTATGCTGCTCTGGAGATACAACTGGTAGTGTTTGGGGACTGCATGGTTCCAGAAATCAAAACCAAGCCTCCTGCAAGCAAGCCATGTACACTAGCCCTATGGGCAATCTCCTGACCTGAAGTCTGTGAAAAGATATTGCCTGAAGACCTGAGGTGGTAGTACCTCACAAGGGTCCCAAAGACGAACGATAATATGTAAACCATATAACATTCATATTTAAAATTGATCAACAAATAGAGTATCTACCAAACATCTCATTCACTTTAATAAATGACATTACAAGACATATATAACTCACATATCTAGACACATTACTGAAACTAGTCTATTTAGTAGTTAGATTCTGGTAAAAAATGAAGAAAGAGGCAACAGGAATCTGTCTTCCATTCTATATAGCAGTTGCAAAGGCAGACTCTATTTTAGAGTCCCCATGTCTGTTAGAAAATTTCCAGGAAGACTTAAGCAATAAATTATTGCTAATTTTGTTCAAATTCAGCTCTCAGCATAGCAGCTATCCAACCCTTTCTTGTGTGACTACAGGGAATGCAGAAGCTGGGGTAGTTAGGGGAGCAGGGGGAGGGATGAACCCCAATCCCCAAACAGAGATCTGTGTTCTGATCACAATATTCTGAATGCTATCCCAAAGATGTAGACAAAGAAGCAGGCTTCAAATATTGCTGTTGCTTATTTGCTTGAATGTTGCTTGAATATTACCACTATTCACAATAGCCAGAATCTGGAAACAATCTGAATGCCCAGAATGAACAGAAGACTGGCTAAAGAAACTATGGTACATCTACACAATGGACTACTATGCAGCTGTTGAAGTCATGACAAAGTCATGAAATTTACATGCAAAAGGATGGACATGGAGATTATCATACTGAGTGAAATTAGTCAGAAGGAAAAGGAAAGATATAGAATAACTGCATTCATTACTGCATTCATTATACATATTCATTAGTGTGTGTGTGTGTGTATATATATATATATATATATATATATATATATATATATATACTAGTGTTCTATTAATTGTGGGAAATAGAAAGCCACACTAGAACTGAGCATTGAATATACACAAAGGGATTTAAATGATAATCCCTAAATGTCTGTAGGGCAAGCCACAATGTGTAAGAGAAGAGAGAGAGGGGAGGGGTAGGTGGGAAAGAAAAGTACCTACTATAGAGGCAGGCTGGGGAGAGGGAGGGAATCTGGGGACACTGGTTGTGGGAATAGGGCACTGGTAGAGGGACGGGTGCAGGAATAATGTATGCCTGAAACCCAATCATAAACATCTTTGTAACTGTATATCACACGGTGATATAATAAAATATTTGATAAAATACTGCTGCATCTCCTACCTCTATTGTAATCCCCTCAAACTCTGGCTAAAGGAATCTTAAAGGGAATTTTAAGTCTGGGTCCTGTTATCCTCTGATACATTTACTGCTTTTCCCCATTTTGAGAGCCATCCCTGGAACATGGAAGTCTAGTCATTAGGAAACAATTCCCTTTCATGGCGAAAAGGCAAAAGCAACTCTGCATGCTTGAAAAAATACCTGAAGTTTATATACAAAGCTGATCCTACATAAAGAGGCAGCAAATAACTACCAAAAATAATTAAAATTCAGGTAAGTTAGAAAAATAAGAGGTAAACTATGATTTCCACAGTTATCGCTTTGTTAACTTAAAACGTCTCCTGTTCAACAACAATGAAAGATCACAAAATAGGAGAGTAGAAGCTAAACTATGACACCGTCAAAAAAAAATAAATGAGCAGACACTTTCCGGGAAAAGACCTACTGGTAAATAAACATGATTTTTAAAGCAACTTAAAGATTCTCAAAGGTAAAATAGGTGTAAAGACAAAAAAAAAAAAAGAACATAATGAAATACAGAGAATATTAGCAAAAATGTAGAAAGTGTAAAAGAAATTAAGAAGAAAATTTGCAATGACCATCTGAAATCGCCATTAATAACACACATGAAATACAGAAATTAGACTCGTAGACTAGAGTGATAGCACAGTGTTTAGAGCATTTGTCTTGCATGTGACTGACTGGTGTTTGATTCTGGGCACTCCATGTGGTCTTCACTTCAGGGACTACCAGAAGTGATCCCTGAGTGCAGAACCAAGAGAAAGCCCTGAGCACATCCGGATGTAACCCTCCCTGCAAATAAATAAACCAAAACAACAATAACCAAAGAACAACAATAACTGAAAAAGAGGACAAATTTTTCTGAGTAAATAATTTGAAAAAATAGTTTGAGCAAAAAAGAAAAAGACTACAAAACAGAGTCTAAGGGAATCCATGGGATAAAATCAAGCAGATACAGGGCAGGAGAGCAGGGATAGTGCTTCTCTTAAACACTGCTGGTGGTCCCCTGAGCTTCAGCAGGAACGACCTGAGCATAGAGCCAGGTCTATACTAAATAAGCCCTGAGTCCTGCTGGCTGATGAGAATAAGAAATCTTTGTCAAGGACCGAGGAATGAAGTGCAGAATCAGGAGTAAAGAGAGGGGAGTAGAGAGAGGATAAAGGAGAGAGAGAAATTTGAAAAAAATGGTGTTTGAAAACTTCCTAAATTTGGGAACAACATGAAAGTAAATATAGAATATGCTCAATAAAATTCAACTAAAATAACTTCAAATAAGCACCATATATCACACTTTCAAAAGACAAAGACAAGAAGATAGATACTGAAGTTGGAAAAAAATTGTGTTAGTAAGATAATCAGACTTTCATCAGAAATTTTGGAGGCTCCAAAATGACAGTAAATGTATCCAAGATGCTAAGAGGAAAAATAAATGTCAACCACAAGTTTGTTATCCTACAAAAAGATAAGTCAAAAGTGACAAATAAATTTAAACATTCCAGAGAAAGAAAAGTTGAGGGTATCCATAGTCACCAGCTTTTCCCCTACAATAATTTAATACTGACAGGAGACATGCAATGTGGACTGGAAAGATGCTAGAGAACAACTGAAAATCAAAAACAGAAGTAAAGATATCAACAGAAAGATAACTACAACTTAGAAAGCTTGTCTAAAAAACAGAAGTTAGTAACTAATTTTTCTATGAGTGTCATTTTGAGACTTATACTCTTAAAGGACAAAAACTAGGTCTAAATTAAACTCCATCATTCCTATAACTTGGTGTGTAACTCCAGATCACGCCTGCCATATAATTTAATAAAAGGCTGCATGTAAGCTGTAAGGACGATGAAATCATGCAATTTGTGCACAGGACTGGAACTGGAAGATACCATGTTCCAAAATGTCAGAAGGAAAAAAGACAAACAAGCTGAACGCACTTATCTTTGGAATATAAAACACTGGATGAGGAAATGTATTATAGTAAAAGGGAGATACTAAAATCATCCTTGACCCTACTGTTTAGAGGGGGATGAAGAAAGAAAGCAAGGGAGAGGGGAAAGAAGAGAACAAGAAGCAATGGGTAAATAGGCAGCAGGGCTTCAGTTACATCAGTGATAGGAGCAACAGGGTATAGACACTTAGCCAAACACAGGTTCAACGTAACTGGAAAAATGAGATCCAATCCAAGGTCAAGTGAAAAATGTGCCAGGAGGTCTTGTCAAAGGTGGAAATTATCACAAACGTGGGGAGTCAGAGGCTAGGTAAGACAGAAAATGGAACAGTGTGCTAACAATTGAGGGTACTAATGCCAACCTAGAACTGAGCATTAAATAGAGGCAAAAAAGATACACATGACAACCCTTTAATGTATGTTCTGTAATCCACAATCTTAAGGGAAGGGAAAAGAGAAAGAGAGATAGAGAGAAAGGGAAAGAAATAAAAAACCTGCCATGTGGGAATCACTGGGAAGTCGTCAGATGGAGGCGTGGTCGTCCCTTCCCCCTCCATCTTGTCGAGCCTGGTGGCCCTGCCCACGAGCTGCTCACGGGCCAGCATACAGGGCCTCACGGACGGCTGGGGAGGCTGGCGCCGGCTCGCGCCGGGCCTAGCTGACCATGGAACCCCGAGGAGGGCAGATGGGTTTTGGGAGTGGGCCCGTCGCCTCTGAGGGGTCCCGGAAGCAGCCGGATGAGACTTCGCCCAACACACTAGCCACCATTTTTGCTGTCCGGATGCTATGAAACTGCCTCAGACCAGATCAACAGAGCAAAGCCAGTTTGAGCCCAGGTTGCTTGGCCGCCTTGCGCGCATGCGGTCCACTAAAGTAGTGAAACAGTGATGTCTTTTAATGCACTGCATTCAACGAAGAGCAGGAAAGTTTGTTGGGAAGGAGATATAGAGAGGAAAGAAATGACATACAGAACCCGCCAAGTGGTTGAGGAGCGGGAGGCGGAGGGAGGTGGGGACATTGGTGATGGGAGATGGTTTGGGTGGAGGGTGCGTGTTGGAACACTGTAGAACCAGAGGCTCTACATGAGCATCTTTCAATTAAAAAAAAAAGGTGGAATCTACCACAAACATGTGGGAATCAGTGGTTAGGTAAGACAGAGAAGGGAACAGTGTGCTAATATTTGTCAAAAATGATAATACCAGCCTAGAACTGAGCATTGAATAAAGGGAAAAGATATACATGATGATCTCTGAATGTATGTATTGCAATTCACAATGTGTAAGAGAAGAGAAAAAAGAGAGAGAAGAGATAAAGAACTTGCCATAGAGGCGGGCTAGGGGGGGGGAGGGAAGTGGGGACATTGGTGGTGGGAAATGGGCACTGGTGGAGGGATGGGTGCTGGAACACTGTATGACGGAAACCCAAACATGAACATCTTTGTAATTGTATATCACATGGCGGTGCAATAAAATATTTTAAAAAAAAAAAAATAAATAAATAAAAATAAAAAACCTGCCATGGAGGCGGCTGGGGGACGGGGAGGGGGGAACCGGGTAGTTGGTGGTGGGAGATGGGCACTGGTGGAGGGATGGGTGCTGGAACACTGTATGACCAAAACTCAAATATGAACTTTTTAATTGTATATCTTTGTAATTGTATTATCTCATGGTGGTATAATAAAAAATTTTTTTTAAAATGAGATCTAAGTGGCACCATCACAACTTTGTAATGTGCCTATCAAGTTGACAGGCAGGCGTGGAGTGGGGGGTTGGGATGGGGGGAGGGAATCTGGGAACACTGGTAGAGAAAAGTTGACACTTGAGGGATTGGTACTGAATTATTGTATGCCCAAAACACAACTATCAATAACTTTATAAATCACAGCTCTTTATTTAAAATTAAAAAAATAAAGCTGCATTTAAGAACATTTATTAGGTGGGGCTGGAGCAGTAGTGCAGAGGGCAGGCCACTTGCCTTACAATCCCTACCACCATATATTGCTCCCTGATCCCTGGCAGGAGGGATCCTGAGCACAGTCAAGAGAAAGCCCTAGTACTGCCAGGTGTGGTCCACAAATCAACAAACAGAAAGAACATTATTAGGTTATACTTTGGGTTCATAGCATAAAAGTGTAATTTGGGGGGTCTCAGCAGGCCCAGCCTCATCTCAAACTCTCTGCTTGCTCCTCCGCCCACCCTGGTGAGGTGAAACTCAAGCTGTCATTCCAAAGTGCCTTTTGGAAACTGGAACCAGCTTCCCCTTCCCTTCCAGCTGACTCCTTAAGTATCTGAAATGAACCACCTCCATCTCAGCATGCCCGCCCAACATTTTCTGCAGTTCGTTTGCTGCATACCACTCACAGTTTTAACTTAGTCGACTAAAGCAAAGACAAGCAAGGAAGGAAAGAGCAACCTCAATCCGCAGCCTAATCCTTCAAAGATCCCAGAGAGCTCACACAAAGTCACCCTCTGCATAGCAGGAGCACAGGAAACACAGGGGAGACTCCTAGAAGCCCAGAAATGAATGAAAATAGTAACACAACTGCTCTCCCAGTATCATGTCTCTATAGTGACACCATGACAGGGACGTTTACTGAGACGAAACAAATGACAGCATAGTACATTAGTACAAATACTAAGTCAGCACGGCACAAGTATGAGCGCTGGAACCGAAAAACGACAATAAGAAGTGACCAATAAAGAGGACCAGTAGGTGCTATAAAAGAACTCAACAGAAGACATCAGCAACAGAATAACTGCAGCTGAGAGAAAGATCAGTGAGTTCCAAGATGAGATGGTTGAGACAGGAAACCTCTAAAAAATAAACAGAGGACAAGGGGTAAGTCTGAATCAAAGAAATGAACAACACATCAAAGAACTGTGGATGACTTCCAAAGGAACAATATAAAAATTACTAGGAATTCCTGAGAAACAGGAAGGCAAATTAGATCAAGAAACACTAGTAGAAGAAATCATACCTAGGAATTCCCCAGGCTTGAGGAATGCAGGAGTCAAGATCAAGAGGTCTGACAGCTCCCAGTGAAAATAGATTTAAACAGAAAAATGTCAATGCATTTTATAATCAGAATGGCAAAAAGCCAAAGACAGGTATACTGAAAGCAGCAAGATCAAAAATGGAAATTACATACAAACAAAGCTCACAAGATTCACAATCTATCTATCACAGATCTATCAAATGAGACCCTATAAGCCACGATGGTGAGATACAGTTAAAAACTCAATGAAAGTAACACCTCCCCAAAAAACTCTATCCATTAATATTATCATTCAAATTTGAATGAATGATTCAGAGATTCACGGGCAGGGAAAAGCTTAGGAATCCACAGCATTGAAGCCAGTTTTGCAAGAAGCATAAGAGAAGCCTCTTTAAAAGATAAGACAAACTTCTCGCACTCACTGCAGTTGTACTCTACTAGATTCAGAAAGGTCTGCGTAAGTCCAGCTGCTAAGAGATTTTATGCTTTTTCAATAATGAATTAGCAAGTCACTTATACGGAATGTTCTATGCTTATTCAGCTGATTTTTTACATTTATAAAAGTTATTTTGTTCTTTTCCTTTTAATACAGAATAGAATTAGAACAGACAGATAAACTCTATACAGGTCAGAAACACAGAAAAGATTAACTGCAGACCATGATGTCATGGAATTAAATGACTAAAAGATAAAAACATTCTGAGCAAGGAAGTGATCTGATGATTTCATCAGTCTGTGGGATCTGAAGGACAGATGAGATATTTAATCAAGAAAACGGCCAAGTTTTAAGAACAGGAAAAGAGGCAGAAAACACAGAATTTGATTTGACTGTGGTAATAATGAAAATCAAAGACTAACACCTCAATGGAGATAATGGAAGTAATAAGAAAGGAAAGAAGATAAAATACTGTCAATTAGCTTGCGGTAAAAATTATAATTACCGGGAGGCTAGAAAGATAGTAAGTACAATGGGTCGTCCAGGATTCAGTTCCCATCATATATATTGGTCCCGGCACTGCTGTGGGTGATCCTGAGCACAGAGCCAGGAGTAAGTTCTGGGCACCAATGGGTGGCCCAAAACCAAAAAACAAAAATTTTAATGCTATAACATTTAAACAAAGAAGTTTGTCGCTATGGAGGCCAGAGGAATAGACAGGGAGTGAGGTGCTTGCCTTCCACATAGATGATCCAGGTTCCAACTCCAGAACCCCATATGGTTCCCCACACATTCAGGAGTAATTCCTGAGTACAGAGCCAGAATATGGCATTAAAATTAAATAAAATAAAATAAATCAGCTTGAATTTAAAAAAGAAATTTGCCACTAAAGATAAAGCAGTGCTTTCTCCATGTATACCCAAGACATTAAAGCATGCAGTAACAAACTACATTATAGGCAGAGTATTACTCTGGATGGGCAGAAGCCAGAGGAACCCCCACACCATGAGGGGCCACCATTTTCCCACATCCGGACTCCCTCTCCTCAGAGCTCCACCCAGCAGAAGAGCTGATCACAGCCAGGCTCACTCGGCTCTTTGCAGCGCGGTGGTTCATCAATAATTGCTCGAGTTTTGAGGTGACTACTAGTATCCCACCCACACAGCAGAGCTTGGCAAGCTACCGTGTCGTATTTGATATGCCAAATACCAGTAATAATTATAGAACTCATTCCGATGACCTGATGGAATGGTTTGAGGCCTCTATGTTCTTGGGTGGATGATGCTCTTGGGATATCTCGCATGTGACGGGGCGTATTGAGATGTTATTGGTGCCTGTGAGCAAATCGATGATGTATGGGAAGACATTGATATTACATCATCTATGAAAAATCCCCTAAACCTAACGATAAATAATATGAACATTTTATCCCAATTTTAACTTCTTTTGATGTGACGATTCTTAAATAGGTGTACAAAGAAAGTGCTTACTTAGCATTAACATATACCAGTGATATACTAAACTTACTGTATTCCATTTTATGATCTCAAAAACTCTAGAGAGCAATATTAATTCTTTTTGTTTTAACGTACCAGAATGCAATAGCAGGCTCACCCGTAAGGCCTGAGCCTGACTACTGAACCACACTTCAGGCCCAAACTCAATACTATTATCCTATTTTTAATTATGGGAAACCAAGTATCAGAGAGAATAACATGAGAAAAAGACCACTATAATGTTAAATCGGTGTTTTGAAAATGGAAATTTTATTTCAATACAATTATTACACTTGACTAAAAAATGCCAATGTAACTCATATTTTTTAATTTCTGACAAGCCATTGAATCCACAAGAAACATAAGGTAAAGCCTAACACTGCACCTCAATGAACCGCACATGGGAATGCATGAGAAGCACATACTACGGTTCACTGTGTCAGGTGTGAATCATCCTTTCACACAGGTGTTACAACTTCCCTTCAGATTTCAGTGAACACTTCATCTCTCAAAATAACCTCATAAAATCTTATGGCCCTCTCAAGCTACTTCACAGAGGAATATATAACTTGTATAATAAAGTGCCGAAATTTTCTTACATGTATTCATGTGCTAATTCTTTAGCATATATGAAATTTTTTATATCCAACAATGTTGTATATTATATCATGACCCTGCATTTCCACAAATACTGTGGTTTTTGTCATTGCCAAATTTTGCTTTCTAGGACGGAGACTTTTTAATAATTAATTATACTGACTGGAGATATAGCACACAAGCATGTGGCTGACCCAGGTTTGATCCTCGGCACCTTACCTGCCCCTCAGCACCGTGAAGAGTGATCCCTGAACACATAACAGGAGGAAGTCCTGAGCACAGCTGGGAGTACACAAAAACAAAACAACAACCATAGTGCATTATGGCAGAACTAAAAACGGCCAGTAAAAAAAGCTCAAATATGTTCACTTCAAAGTCAAAACTATTAGTAAGCAAGATATCCATCTCTGTCTCTCGCATACTCTTCTTCTCAATGTTCATTAAAAGAACTTTCAATAACAAAGTAAAAGAAATAGTGGTATAATGAAAAAATAACTGATGCTTCTAAAGCCTGCCATAGGAACCATAATTTGTTATTAACAGAAAATGATTATACATATCCAGATACAAAGACAAGGCAAAAATGTCAGCCATTCACAAAGTATTGCATTAAGAGTGACTGAGTCATTACGCTACTAACTAAAAACAGATTTTTAAAACTTTACTCACTTCATAGTTTTTTTACTTTTATCTTACCAATAAGTGACAGAATTATTAAGTCTCAATTAACCACGCAATTCCATAAACTACTTTCTACCTATAAAAAAGTCAAGGTAATTACTTATAAACATACAAATATTTTATTTGGTCTTTATTCACAAATAATAGAAATTCGCGATCATAAAACTTAAATTCCTAGAAAATCTCAACCTCAGTTCATCTTTATATTTAGAATCATCTCAGAATAAAAAGACATTTTTATTCTGAGAAAATAGTGAAAATATTTATTATCTAGCCCTAATAATCACCAACATTTTTAAAAATTGGTTCACACTGGCTTACTCAGGGGTTCTTCCTGGCTCTGCAGTCAGTAATTACTCCTGGCAGTGCTCAGGGGACCATATGTGATGCTGGGGATTAAACCCAGGTTGGCCATGTGTGAATAAACGCCCCTAACCACTTATACTATCTGTTTTTCCCTAAATTAAACTTTTAGCTTGCTTTTAATGATCAGAAATTTTGCAGTTCTGGGTCCTTTCCTTCCTCCAAAACTTAGAACTCAACGAAGCCAAAAAGTAAAAAGACTGAGAAGAATGTAGCTCACATATGCCAAATCAACAGAGTTTGACCTGGGCACGACAGGACCTCACATGGGGTGTCCTGAAGCTACCTGAGTTAATTATCAGATACGTTTATATGAAGTTCAACAGCATCACCTGGTGGGCCTATCCAGCACACAACTTCTGGATCATTGTATCCATTGTGCCCAAGCCTACCACCTTTGGCTTATCATGGATTCCTGGGTAGTTCCCCAGGTTTATTGAACGTCACTTGAGAAAAATCCTGGAATAAAAAAAAGAAAGTGAAAACAAAGGCACCCGAGGAGACTTGTAGTTGCTGGGCATCAAATCCTCTCTCTGGGAGAAGCCACTTGTTATGTTCTTTAAGTTCCGACTGGGTCAAGAAGACAGCTTCAAATATTTCTCCGGGAAGATTACAAGTTAAACACTAACAGAGTCCTTTCCTGCTTCAGTCACCTTTCTCCTCAGTACAAACTCCAAACTTCTACTATCTTCTCTGTACACCTACATGCAGCGCACGATCATGTATGTCTACTATAAAGTCTTTCAACTGCATCTTTAACTTTTTTCCTTTAAACATTCATGATTACTTTACTGCGCTGGAACACAAACAGCAGTAGGTGCTTGCCTTTTCCTGAGCAAGGCCAACTCAGTTTTCATCCCCAGCATCCTACGGTTCCTCGCTAATAGTCAGGGTATTTCCTGAGCTCAGAGTCAGAAGTAACTCCAAGCATCACCAGATAAAACCAAGCACAATAAACAATATCCATAACTTTACAGAGAACTGATTATTTATAAACTGCTATGTCACCCCAACCAGTATAAAGCCAGACTCGTTTCCCCTCTTTGATCATTTTTAATTAAAAAGCGGTGATTTACAATATTATTAATATTGAGTTTGAGGCATTAAATATTTCAATACCAACTCACCACCAGTGACATTCCTTCCTCCACTAGAAAGTTCAGTGTTCCAGTGCTCCATCGCTACCCCATCTCCCACCCCCAAGCCTTAAGTCCCCTTTGATAGTCACTTCTGCCCTGACAGGTCGGCGCCTACTTCGGGCATACTTCCCAATTGACTTGTTTTCTTATCAGTAGAACTCCCCTTCTTCAGGCTATTCCTGTGTTTGTTTTGTCTTTTTTTTGAGTGCAATATGTAATCCCAGAATGTAACATTTAAACATATCTATTTTAAATCTATTTACAGTGAATAAAAAGAAAAGAATGAACAAGTAAAATACCAGAATCTGTAATCTTGACTTTATACCCAGGACTCCATAAGCACCCACTTACAAAGTACATCAGTTTCTCAGAACTCCAAATTGCCCAAAAATGTTAGTTCACAAAGCAAGGTTCAAAGATGACTGGGAAGATGTCAACTCTATTTAGTTAATAACAAAGATGAAATTTAATTAATATAGCCAGATAATATAGTTCGACTATTTGATATATAGTTTCAGATTCATATCATATATATGATATATATATAAAAACTGATATATTCAGTAAGTGAATTTCAGCCCACAAACTGTACTATATGCATCTGACTGGTACACATAGTCTGACCTATGATACAGGTCATAGTATGATAATACATCTGACTGTATTAATATAGT
>JAJIBD010010181.1:0-45402 GCA_021461705.1 Cryptotis parvus | reverse complement strand
CCCTCCCGGCAGACCCCAAGTCACCGGGCGTACCCTCAGGGCCCCCAACACTGCCTCTGCAGAAGACCCCGCCATGCAGACCCTCCGTTTTGGATGCCGCTGGGTGTGCCCACCCGCCGGGCCTTACCTCCCACCCCTCCATCTCCAGGCCTCTCTTCCCGTAGATGTCATAGATGGCTCTGGTCTGGGGGTCGCTGAGCACTGCAAGGAGAAACCGAACACGGTGAGTGGATGCCCTCCAACACGCGTCATTCTATCCCGGTCCACGCGCCGCCTCCCACAGACCCTCCCCCTCAAGGGGGCTCAGAGGCAGCAGCAGAGCGGGAATGGGGGCCTCAGCGTAGTGGGGCTTGATCCCGGAACCCCTAAGGTTCCCCAGCACCGCCAGGAATGGCCTGAGCGCAGAGCCAGGAGTAAGCCCTGAGCATCACCGGTGTGGCCTCCTGCTCGCTGCCCCAGGCGCCCCTGCATAAAGGATCTCTGCCCGCACTGGCTGGCTGGTTCCTACAGACCCGGGAGCTGCAAAAGGACAGAATGGCCTCACAGGGCTGGGGCCCCTCTCCCTCATGCCCGGGGCCTGCTCTGTGTGACCCTGGGGCCTGCTCAGCCCTCTGCTCCTCTGCTCCCAGGGACTGCGCGCGAGCGGGAAGGTCGGAAGAGCCGAGAGTGACCACAGCTCTGGCCACACGGTGCGGGTCCCAGGCCACATCCTGAGCTGTCTTGGCGGGGAGGCGACACGGCAGAGCTCACGTGTTTGTTAAGGTAAAACCTCGTTCGCCAAAGAAACATCATCTAATGTTTGGTCTTAATTAGGGGTTACCGACCCCCGGCCTTGTCATCAGAATTACTGGGGGGCCGGGAATGCCGGGGACCTAACCCAGGTCGGCTGCGTGCAAGGCTGTGCCGTCGCTCCAGCCGCCACACTTTTGTTGTGGCTGTAGTTGAGCCACTCCAAGTGGTATTGCAGAAGGGTTTGCGGCAGGAGGTGACGGGGTGGAGCCGCGCCGAAGAGGGCAGCCCTGTCTCCGCTGTGGACTCTCTCCAGCGTTTCTGGTTACACCCAAACAACGCTCGGCGTCCTCTGGCTCTCCACCACTGGCTCTTCCCTCAGACTTTTCTAATTGACCTTGTTTTTTGGTTTTTTTTTTGGCTTTTTGGATCACACCTGATGATGCTCAGGGGTTACTCTTGGCTCTGCTCAGGAATTGCTCCTGGTGAGGCTTGGGGACCATATGTGATGCCAGGGATCGAATCTGGGTCGGCTGCGTGCAAGTCAAATGCCCTCCCTGCTGTGCTATGGCTCCAGCCCCTGACTTTGCTTTTTTTGGTCACTCAGAGATGTTCAGGGAGTGCTCTGGATGCTGAGGATCGAACCCAGGTCGGCTGCATGCAAGGCAAATGCCCTCCCCACTATGCTATTGCTCTGGCCCCTTCATTGAGTTTTTTTTTTTTTTTTTTTTTTTTTTGCTTTTGGGCCACACCCAATAGTGCACAGGGCTTACTCTTGGCTCTGCACTCAGGGCTCAGGGGATCATATGGGATCCAGGGACCAACCAGAGGTGGCCATGTGCAAGGCAAACATGGGACAGCCATAGGGATGCTGGGGATTAAACCAGGGTCGACGCCCTCCCAGGACTGTCTGCAGCCTCTGTTTCTTGAACTGTTAAGCATCTCGGACATGCTGGACCTGAGAGATTTTTAGTGTTTCTTTTTTTTTTTTGGTGGGGGGGTCACCCTGGCAATGCTCCAGGGCATACTCCTGACTCTACAACTACACTCAGGAATTACTTCTAGTGGTGCTTGGGGGACCATATGGGATGCTGGGGATCAAATCTAGGTCAGCTGCATGCAAGGCAACGCCCTCCATGCTGTACTATATCTCTGGCCCCATAGTGCTTAGTGAACAACAGATCCTAAAGCTTTCTGAAATATAAAAGCATGAAAACACCGGGATTGGGGCCTGAGCAATAGCGCAGCAGGTAGGGTGTTTGCCTTGCATGGGCCGACCCATGTTCAATCCCTGGCACTGCCAAGACTAATTCCTGAGTGCAGAGCTAGGAGTAACCCTTGAGCATTGCTGGGTGTGACCCAAAACAAACAACCAAAAACACAAACTGATTGGGATTCCTTATTTCTACTTGCTATTTAGTCTTTCTCTGGCCAGACCTTCTCCTTAATTGGAGGCGAGAGGACAAGCAAAATCACTTTTTAGATGAAAGCGACCAAACAGGGCCAGAGCAACAGCACAGTGGGGAGTGCACGTGACAGCGTACCACCCGAGGACGGAGCCAGGAGTGACCCCTAAGCATTTGCCACGTGTGGCCCCCAGTCAAAAAATCAACCGCCCCCGCCCACAAACAACTGTCCTTGAGTCCACCCCCAAAAGGGAGAGGAAACTCTCAGCTGTGCCTGGGATCTTTCATCTGTTGTTCCACCCAAGAGCTGGTCCCCCACACGGCCCACGCTGTGGCCCTTCTGTCCCCTCCCTGGGTGCTCAAATTCTGCTGAGGACAGGTTCTCTCCGCCAGAGACCGGCCCCACGCACCCTCATAGGCCTGGTGCACAGTGTTGAACAGCCGCTCGGCCTGGCTCTTGAGCTCGGGGTCCCGGTGCTTGTCGGGGTGGTAGAGCATACAGAGGCGGCGGTAGGCGGCCTTCAGCTCCTCGGAAGTGGCCTGAGAAAGACACACTGATTAGAAGACGCTCAGGGTCACTGGAATCCGTCACTACGCCCATCGGCCCCTTGCAATGCTCGCTGGGACATAATGGAGCCGCGCCTTCGACTCCCGTATCCCAGCTTACAGTGCTCAGGGCCGCGGCAGCAGCAGGGCGGTCTGGCTAAGTGCTGCCGGCAGGATGGAAGCCTGGCGCAGCTCCATGAACGCGGAGCTGGGCACAGCCGTGTGGAGCACCAGCTGTGGGCAGGAGACCAGGGAAGACCTTTCAACAGAGGATTAGGAGGCAAGAAAAACTCTAGATTACCGGGCAGTGAACTGGCCGTGGACAAAGAAACACTCAATATTCAGCCTTAGAAGAAGTCAAAGATGGAGGAGATTTCAAACAGTGAGGCACAAGGCCGGGAGACGGTGGACGGCTGAGCTCACACTGGGATCAGCCCAACACTGCGGGCACCGGAGCACGCCAGGAGGTGCCCCCACAAGCACCAACCAGAGGCAGAGCCCAGAGGAAAAAAAGCAAACAATCAAAGCCTATTATTAAACCAACACACGCCTCTAGTTCTACTTCTAAAATGTGGCACATGGGGCCCAGAGATGGCACAGCGGGAGGGCACTGGCCTTGCATATGGCCAGGCCGGTTCAAGTCCCGGTACCTTGAGGCTGATACAGTCCCCAGAGGCCTGCCAGGAGTCAGCTGGGTGCGGGCTCCCAAATAAAGATCAGACCATTTAGCATATCCTGGGCGGAGATGGGGGGGTGGAAACAGTGTGAGGGAGCAGGGAGCAAGTTATTTCCCGGAGGGGAGATGGACCCAGACCACCCGGGAGCACCGGGAAAAGAGCCCGTCAGAATAGGTAATGGGGCAGAGCGGCAGAACAGTGGGGGAGGGCGTTTGCCTAGCAAGCAGCCGACCCGGGTTCAATCCCCAGCATCCCATATGGTCCCCAAGCACCACCAGGAGAAATTCCTGAGCACCACTGGGTGTGACCCAAACAAGCAAAAAGAAAGACTGACAAGAGGCGCCGACAAGAGGAAGCCCCCCAGCCCCATCTCTCAGAGCACTCTCGGACAGGGTGGTGCGCCCGGAAACGTGGCCCAGAACAGGCAGGAAGGGGGCAGAATACAGGCTCAGGGGGTCTCACCCTCACACACGGGGCAGGAAGAGCGCGGCGGCACAGGCTGCCAAGTGGTGCCCCCTTCACGCCGGGTTCCACCTCCAGCATCCCAGAGCACTGCCAGGAGTAAGCCCGAGCATCACCGTGTGTGACCCAAAAAGCAAAAAATTAAAAATAAAGGTCACCTCGTCCGCTGGAGCGAGGCGGCAGGGCACTTGTCCGCACACAGCCGAGCAGATCCCGGCACCCAAGTGTTGTTGCATTCACTCATCTCAGTCTTTTTTTTAAATTTTTGGGCCGCATCCAGCAGTGCTCAAAGGTTATTTCTGGCCCTGCACTCAGGAATTACTTCTGGTGGTGCCTGGGGACCTCCCGGGGGCAATGCGGCCTCCTTGTTTGTACCCTTCTGAGCACAGTAGGATACAAGAAATGCAAAAAGGAAAAGAGAAACAGAGTTTCCTAAGAGCCAACAGTGAAACTGCAGCAAGCCAAACCCTTGCTGTCTTGTGTCTGAATTCAAGGCAAACGCAAGCACTTTCGACCTAGTTCTAAGAAGGAAACGCGGAGAGTATTCCGGGCAGCCCTGCAGAGCCGCTCTCTGGGAGCAACTATCTACGGCTCATGAAAGGAAACCAGTTTTATTGATGATGTTTTTTTTTGGGGAGGGGGTGTCACACCGGCAATGCTCAGGGGGTTACTCCTGGCTCTGCACTCAGGAATTACCCCTGGTGGTGCTTGGGCGACCATATGGGATGCCGGGATCGAACCAGGGCCAGCACAGGCTGGCCGCATGCAAGGCAAACGCCCTGCCCGCTGGGCTATCGCTCCGGCCCCATGATGATGATGTTTTGGGGGGCCATACCCAGCAGAGCCTCGCAACAAGCCAGACGACCCCCCCCACTCCATGAGGGCCTCCATTTTCCACATCCGGACTTCTCTCTCCTCAGAACTCCACCCAGCAGACCAGCCTATCAGCGCCCGGCTCATCGAGTTCCACCCTGCTGCAGTCTTTCTTAAATCCGGCTCAGGTATGCCGGTCCAGAGACTCGCAGACATGGGGCAGAGCTGCTACTGGCTCTCCCTGTGACCAGCTGCTCACGAGGCGCCCGGGAGGGATGGTGGGTTCTAGCCCTGGCCCACCATCCCAGCAGAGCCTCGCAACAAGCCAGACAACCCCCACTCCATGAGGGCCTCCATTTTCCACATCCGGACTTCTCTCCGTCAGAACTCCACCAAGCAGACCAGCCTATCAGCTCCCGGCTCGCGGCTGCTTGCGGCTCTTTGGTTCATCAATAAATGCTGGACTTAGAGATGACTACAAGAGTATGCTACCTGCACGGCAGAGCCTGGCAAGCTACCCGTGTTGTATTTGATATATATATGCCAAATACCAGAAACAGTTATAGGCCTCATTCCGGAATGGATTGAGGCTCTTTATGTTCCTGGAGCAAGCAGATGCCTTGGGCTCTACTAGCATGAGACAGGACATATGGAGATGTTACTGGGGCCCGCTCGAGGCAAATCGATGATGAACGGGAAGACAGTGATACAGTGATACAGTGATACAGTATCACTGTATGCTCAGGGTTACTCCTGGCGGTGCTGAGGGGGCCATATGAGATGCTGGGGATCGAACCCGGGTTGGCCACATGCAAGGCAAATGCCCTCCCGATGTGCTGTGACTCCAGCCCGAAAACCCAGTTTTTTTTTTTTTGTTTTTTTTTTTGGGTCACACCCAGCGATGCTCAGGGGTTTCTCCTGGCTCTGCACTCAGGAATTACTCCTGGCGGTGCTTGGGGACCATATGGGATGCGGGGATCGAACCCAGGCCGGCTGAGCCGGCCACGTGCAAGGCAAATGCCCTACCCGCTGGGCTATCGCTCCGGCCCCAGTTTTAAACCCAACCTCGAGGTGCACAGCCTGGAGCTTGGGGGTCCGTGCTCCACACTGGCTCTAGCAGCCTCCCCGCGGGCCCACGTGGCCTGGATCCTGGACACCCTCCACTGGGGCCTTCCTGGCTCTGCACTGTGACCCCACGCTTAGCTCCTGGGGCTGCTGACCCCAGACCCAACTTGGGGCCTTGCAGCAGACGCAGCTCAGAAGGAACCTGCTTGGGAACAGCTCAGGGCCTTTCGGAACTGAAAGCAGCGCCTGCCTGAGGGCCACAAGGGGTGCAGGGACCCGGCCCTACCGCAGTGCTGCTCTGGCAAGCAACGTAGGCACCGTCCGAGGAAGAACACTGGTCAGTGCGCGCAGGACTTCCTCCGTCCCAACCCCACGTCCCAGAGGACTCTGAGACCCTGCTTCAAGCAGCAGCGGACAGCCCTGCCCCGGCCACCTGGGGATGGGGCAGCCGCTGTTTCTGTCTTGTGGGGTCACACGCCACAGTGCCAGGGCGCAGCCTGCCCCCACCCCACACACACACACAGAGCCGAGCAGCCGCACTAGAGCAGGGCTGCAGACCCGCCCTCACGCTCCTGCGCAGCCTGAACCAGGCGGGAGGGAAGTGTGCAGGGCCTCGGCTCAATCCCGCACCCAGGGGCAGAGCAAGCCCTGAGCACCCGGGTGCGGCCCCCAAAATAAAGTCTAAATGAACACGGGCGGGGAGGGGCTTCAGCATTAGCGCCGCTCGCTCCCCCAGCCCCGCAGCTACCAGGCGTCAGATGAGCAATGCCCAAGCACACAGCTCCTCACGAGAGGCCTCAGGGACAAGGCCCCAGACCAAGGCCGACAACGGTCATCAGAGCTTCAGAGCTTGCTGCTGTCCTCTCTGCCCAGCTGGGCCTGACCAGCGGCAGCAAAGGGAAGGCCCTGCGCAGCCTGCCGAGACGTGCAGGATGCCTGTGGCGGGAGATAAGGGGCCCGGCCCTACTCTCACGAAGTCGGCTTTGGCGCGGAGAGGCCGAGGAGGGAGCGGGAAGCGGAGACGCCAAGGCAGGGCCCCGGAGACGGAAAGGCGCCAAGCCGACTTTCAGAAAGAAATTAGGGTTAAAAGGTGTCAGGGCCCGACTGACAGCACAGCGGGAGGGGCCGGCCTTGCTGCTGACACAGGCTCGACCCCCAGCACCCACCGGGTGATCCTTGAGCTCAGCACCAAGAGTAAGCACTGGGCAGCCCCCCAAACGAAACCAAAGTCTATAGAAGCAGAAGGATTATGAAGAATTTCCTCTGACGGATGAGAAGGAATCTTCTTCAGATACATCTTTAGGGTTTTTTGGGGGGACGGGGGTACCTCGCAATGCTCAGGGTTTTCTCCTGGCTCTGCACTCAGATCACTCCTGGTAGTGCTTCGGGGCTTATGAGGTGCTGGGAATCCAACCCGACTCCATCACGTGCAGGCCCTCTCGCTCTATGAACACTCCAGCCTGTCAAACACATTTCTGGAAAACTCTGATCAGCTCAACTTGGAAGCCCGACAGGCACCCGAAGACTAGAGGTGCCGTGACCCCACTGAGAGCGGTGACCGGCTCCTCTGCTGGGACCACGGTCGAGGCAAGGGAGGGTCCTAAACGCCCCAGCGGCTGTGTCCAGCTGACACTTCTCTAAGAAGACGATTCAAATGTCAAGGATTAAAATCCTCAGGGGTGAGTCCATCGCTGCCCAGGGCTGGGGGCTGGGGGAGACCACACGGTGCCCCTCAGCACTGCCCGGGCAAGGGCGAGTCCGCCACAACTGCCGGTGCTCAGGGCTCATCCTGGCTCCCTTGAGCCCAGAGACGGGGCTTAGGACAGAACCCGACTGGCTGTGTATAGGCGAGTGCTCGCCCCGCTGACCCGCTCGGCCCCAGGTCTCAGGCCACCTCTGACACTGCCGTGATACCCCCTCTGCTACAGTCCTGGCCCGGCTTATTGTTTAAGCCACATTGACGGAATCCCTCGCTCTGGTGCCCTCAACGTGTTGCAGGCGTGGCTGTGGTGCCCGGCTGCGTGGCAGGTGGCAGACAGGAGACAGGTTTGTCTACACTCAGGGCTCTGCCCCGTGGGCCCTGGATGGTTGATGGTCTGACATAGAAAAAGACTGAGCCCCCTGGGATGAACCCAGAGCCCCGGCAGACCCTAGCAAGCTACCCGTGGCGTATTCGATATGCTAAAAAATGGACCTCATTCCCAGCGAATGGAGACGTTACTGGTGCCTGCTCAAGCAAACCGATGAGCAATGGGAAGACAAGTGACAAGTAAACGGAATCCCAGCTTTGGTGACAGATGCCGTGCCCGGAGCGCTACAGGCATCTGGGCACTTTCGGTGGAGAGGACAGGGTCCTCCAGTCACTCAAGGATAGCACACAGCCAGCTCTGGGACCAGGGACCACAGACACGCCCAGGACCACAGCACACAGCCAGGGGAGACACCGGGGGGCCCACACAGTCACGCCGAGGACCACAGCACACAGCTAGGGGAGACCCCCGGGGCCCACACAGCCATGCCAAGGACCACAGCACACAGCTAGGGGAGACCCCGGGGGCCCACACAGCCACGCCAAGGACCACAGCACACAGCTAGGGGAGACTCGGGGGGGCCCACACAGCCACGCCGAGGACCACAGCACACAGCCAGGAGCCCTTCTTCTGACTCCACCTAAACCATCTCTTTTGTTCCTTGTTTCAGGGCTGACTCCTGGCTTGCTCTGAGGACCCTAAGGGATGCCGAAGGCCTCAAAGCTGGCCGGCCGCGTGCATTCCCCTTAGTCCTGTACCATCTCTGCGGTCTCAGAAGCTTCTGGAAAGAGGTGAAACCGCTAACATACCCAACAACACACTCCAGCCCGGCAAGGGAGGCAGCACAGAGGGGCGCTTCCTCGGTGGGTCACCTCCAGCCACGCTGTGGAAGTGCCAGTCACTGGGCGCAGGTGAACAAGGCAGGGCGATCCCCAGCGGTCTCGCAGCCAAGCCGGGGGCTTGCTCAAGCCCATTGTTCTAGGGCTTTTCCGGCATTTGCCAATGTTTAAGGCCCCCAGAAGGCAGCTAAGCGCATGGGAGGGGCCAGCAGCTCTGGAGAGCTTCCACAGCGGCCACTCCTGGGTCTGCCCAGCTGTGTCCACTCACTGCAGCCATCCTGAGCAGTGTTGGGGTCGGGCGGGGTTCCGGGACCCCTCAGAGCTCTCAACCTGGCAGCGTGGCTCCAGGGCCACCAGACCCCAGCTGAGCTGTTCCGGGGTCACCAGGGGTCACCTGGTGTTGGGGACTGCGCCGTGGCCTGAAGCACCCGAGCCCTCACCCATTGCCCCTGAGCACTGCCCACAGAACAGGCCGGGAAGTGGCGGGGGTCAGTGGCCAAGCCACAGCCAGGCCCTAGGGGGTGATGTCCAGCCCAAAACCATAACACGTTGGCCAGGAGGCTTCATTCCAAGGGGAGAAGATGAGGATGTAAGAAAGGATTTACCTAAACCCTTAGTGGGGAAGGGGCTACAGAGAAACAGCCCTCCAGGAACCCCAAGGTGGTCCCACAAGACAAGTCCCCCTCCAGAATTCTTTCCCTCTTCCCAGCCACCCGGTAGCGGCTCTGGCTCTGGGTCACAGAACCCAGTTGAAGATGGAAAAGTGAGCGCCAAGCGCACCCGAGGTCAAGGGCTTCTTTCCCCCTCACTTTCTGTGTCACCCTCGACAACGCTCAGAGGCTACTCCGGGCTCTGCACTCAGGACTCACCCAGGCCGTGCTTGGGGGACCATGTGGGATGCCAAGACCAAACCCTGGTCGGCCGTGCTAGGCAAACGCCCTACCCGCCGTACTGTCGCTCCAGCCCCAAAGGGCTATCTACGGTTCTGGGCAAGTCATCTTATTTCCCTGTGCCTCAGTTTCCTCGACTGCAAGTTAAGGGTGAATCTGACGGCCTAGGCTAAGGGCTGGAAAGAGGCGGATGCCAGCGAGTCTATGACAAGTTCAGCAGCGTGGCCCAAGCACCGGGAATTCGCCCGCTATTTTTATCACGCACAGACCAGCGCTCACCGGCCACGCGCTGGCCCGGTCCTGCCCCAGTGGGCCGAGACTGACCACCCAACCCGGCGAGCCGCGACCAGGAAAGGGACACGGCAAGGGCCCGGTAAAGGCTTCCCCGCCGGGCTGACCTTGGAAGCCTGCTGCCCTTCAGGCGAGTGGAACGGGGCTGCCCGACCCTGGAGCCCCGAGCCTGCCTCCTGCGGGCCACGCGGGGAGACCCCCGCGTTTTTGCCTCCGCCCGGGGGGGCGCCGGGCTGGAGTGGCCCCGGGGCTCGCTTCTTTCGGGGGTGGGCACCGCCACCGCCCGAGCCCACCTGGCCGGGGAGGTTCTTCCCGCGTTTCTGGGCAGCAGCGGCTGGGGACACCCGCGAGCCGCCCGCCCAGACTCCGGCCGAGGCAGGACCCCGCTGGGCAGGTCTCCGCGGGCGGACAGAGCCCCGGGGCGGCTCTCGGTGGCCGTGACCTTGGTGCCGAGCCTCAGTTTCCCGACCGGCCGGGGGGGCAGGTGACGCGGTGGCCCACCCGGCGAGCGCGCGGACCCGGCGAGGCCCCGGCCCGGCGGCCTAGGCCCCCGCGCCAGCGCCGACACGCCCGGGACCCCCGTTTCCGCGGGTGGGCGCGGGGCTGCGTGTCCCCACGCGCGCGGCACAGCGGCCGCCGGGCGCAGGGGGCAGCGGGCGGTCGGGGCTGCCCGGCGCGGCGGGCCGGGGCCGCGGGGGCCGCTCGCTCGGCGGCGGTCGCGCACGTCGGGCGGGGTCACGCGGCCCCTCGGCCCGGCCCCGCCGCCCGGACCCGCCACGCCCGCCCGCACCGCGGCCCGCCCGCACCGCCTGGCCCGGCCCGAGCCCCGCCGGCCGCCCGCCGCGGGCCTCACCTCCCCTGCGCACGTTCAGCAACGAGTAATAGTCTTCATTGTCCAGCTCCTCCTCGCTCAAGGCCGTCGCCATCTTCGCAACCTTTCACCCCGCCAAACCGGCGAGGCCGCGCTCAAGAGGGCCCGGCGCGCCGCGACCCCGGCCACGCGGCCCGGCGCCGCGGCGCCACAGCGGCCCCTGGCGGCCCGGAGTCGTGACGCAGCCGCCGCCTGCGCCCTGCGCCCCCGTGCGGCCGAGGCGGGACGCGGCGCCGGGCCCGGACACGTGCTGCCCGCCCAGCTAGACCTAAGCCGGGCTGACCCTGCGCGGACACCGCTTTGTCTTTCCGCGGGGCTCTTCCGAGCCACGAATTGTGTCCCCCGACCTTCCCTGCAAGCCTGTTAACTGATCGTTGATCGTTTGGGCCCTTCCCTGCAAGCCTGTTGATTACCGTGGCTGGGCCGGCTTCCCTGGTGGGGCGCTTGTGGAGCTGCCCTCGGGGATCCTCGCCTTTTCTCTTGGTTCCCTAGAACCTGCTCGGAGTTCTCACGTGTGAATCTGAGCGCTGGCCCCGACCTCGAGCCACGGGGCCGTCCCCTGCTGCTTAAACGACCCGTTTGGTTCCTACGGTAATTGCCGCTGGCAGGCGCAGAGCAACCCCCGCACCCCAGACCGGCCGCTGGAACATTCCCTACCCAATAATTTAGCCGCGAACGCTGATTGATTGCAACCTGCCGCCGGCTGCCCCCGCGCCGTGAAAGATGTTTTGATTTGAAACGCTGCCGTTATCAAGAGAACGTTGACAGCGAGCTCCCGCGTCCTGGCCAGCCGGCAGGGGCACGCTGGCCTGGCCCCACTGTTTCTCAGCAGCCTTTGGCCTCCTGGACGGGGGCCTGCACCGCCCGCGTGGTCTCGGAAGGCCTCCGCGGAGGCGGGAACGCCTGTCTGCGGGCTGCGAAGTCGCTTCTCTGCTCTTCCAGTCTGGCCAGATGTGCGCCATCTGGGCCTTGCGCCTTGCAAGCGGCCCACCGCGTTTCCAGACAGCAGCGGGCGCAGGAGGAAGCAGTAAATTAACTGTTTCTTGAGCCAGCGAAGCTTCCCTCAGTGGCCTTTCCAGGTCCATCAGCGGCGCGGTCTAGTTTCCTTCTCTCTCCTCGGCAGGGCTGTGGTTAGCCTCAGCTGCCGCAGCCCTGGCCGGTCTACAGAGGCAGGTTTGGGGTGATGGGTGCTGGGGCCCGACACCAGCCACGTCCCTTTACTTCCTTCTTCACAGGCATTAAGTGGACCAAAATGTCCGGCTGGAGAAGCAACATTTCATTCTTTCTCTCATATTTTTGGCCTTCGTCGGTGCTCTGGAGAACGCTGCGTGAGGAATCCGTCAGCAGACCGGACCGTGGGGGCAGCCAGGCCCTGTCTGTGGCTGTGACAGAAACGACCTGGTTTAAATCACGCTCAGGTGGCACGAGCAGAGACTCAGGACCGCTGTCTGGGTCGTCGCGGGTCACAGCAGCGCCAGGGGGATTCCTGGAAAGTGAGTCTGACACAAGGAAATGAGCTCAGACCCCGGCAGCCGGAGAGCACAGCGCCTTAGGGTGACACTCGTTTCTCCCATCCCTTACGTAGTCCCTGATGGGCCAAATACACGTCCAGGAAACGCGTCCACAGCGCCCTGCCGCAGAAGGACACACGCTTAGCTGTTCCGCTGCGACCCATGTTCGAGATCACATACGGTCAGCGGCTCAGGGAAGTCACGAGACAGTGTGATTTCTGGGCGGTGATGCACATAGCTGACCGTGGTGGGCAGCGGGTGCCGAAAGACACCCCGCGCCAGGACCACTCTGCGGACCAGCTGGACGCGGTCATGTAGACCCAGGGGAGGGGCGGCTCGACAGCACCCGTGATTGCCGTGTGGCATTCTCTGCTTTTCTGTGTTGGGTCACACAGGCAGAGCTCAGGACTCAGCTCAGTGTTGGGTCACACAGGCAGAGCTCAGGACTCAGCTCAGTGTTGGGTCACACAGGCAGCCTGAAGCGTCGTTTTGCTCTAAGACTCTTCTCTCTGGGGCGCAGCCAGACACGGAGCCCAGGCAGGCAAACTTAGTACGTGCTTACCCCTGCTTTTTTGGTTTTTTGTTTTTAATATTTTTATTTTCTAAAAATATTTTATTATACCACCGTTAGATATACAATTACAAGATGTTCATGTTTGAGTTTTGGTTCTACAGTGTTCCAGCACCATCCCTCCACCCCCTGCCCATCTCCCATCACCAATGTCCACACCTCCCTCCCCTTCCCTCAGCCTGCTTCCATGGCAGGTTATTTATCTCCTCTCTCTCTCTCTCTCTCTCTCTCTCTCTCTCTCTCTCTCCTTCTTGCTTCCTTTTTTACACATTGTATATTGTAATATAGTCTAGAACATGATTAGTTCCACTAGTTTGATGTGCTGGGTCCAGACCACGAAAATGGCAGCTATTATGGTGAGAGAGTCTCATCCAGCTGCTTCCGAGGCCCTACAGAGATGATGGGCCCACTCCCCAAACCCATCTTGCCTCCTGGGAGCCTCATGGGCAGCTGAGCTAGGGGAGAGCCGGACGGCAGCTCTCTCCCCCTTGTGTCTGAATCTCTGCATCCTGGCCGAGAGCCCCAAGGAAGTTTGTGGGCGGAGTCACCAGGCCTCTGGGACCGGTCAGAAAGGAGAATGGGGACCCCAGCTCCATCTCCAGGAACACCCGGTGATTTCCGTCTCCAAGAGCTGCCTGTCTGGGCTCGAACTCGGCTGCTCTGAGCTGGTCTTGAGATCAGTGTGTCTCTTGCGTGGGTTCTGATGAGCTGTGGGGTTCAGACCATGAAGATGGTGGCTAAGCGAGTCTCATCCGGCTGCTTCCGAGGACTTACAGCTCACCCCTGTTTTTTGATGTTCTTTCTTCTGTTTCTTCTGTTTCTTTTATATTTTAAATGTTTAAATATTCTAATTTGATTTTTTTTGCTTTCCTTTTTTCTCTTTAAAATATTTTAATTAAAAACTTTAAAAAATAGGGGCTGGAGAGACAGTACAGCACGGAGGGTGTTAACCACCCAGGTTCGACCCCCTGGCATCCCATATGGTCCCCTAAGCACCACCAGGAGTAATTCTTGAGTGCAGAGCCAGGAATAACCCCTGAGCATCGCTGGGCATGACCCAAACAGCAAAGAAAACAATTAAAGAAAGTACTGAATCCCCTACAAGCTGTTTACACGAGTCATCCTGAACAGGATTAGCAGAACACTAGATGAAGGACAACCATGCGAGCAAGCAGGCTTCCGGAAAGGATTCAGCACAATTGACCATATCCACACAGTAACCAAGCTCATTGAGGTTTGTAGGGAGTACAAGATGCCGCTCTGGGGGCCGGAGGCGATAGCCCAGCGGGTAGGGCGTTTGCCTTGCACGCGGCCGGCCAATGCCGGCCAGGGTTCAATCCCCGGCATCCCATATGGTCCCCCGAGCACCGCCAGGAGTAATTCCTGAGTGCAGAGCCAGGAGTAACCCCTGAGCATCGCCGGGTGTGACCCAAAAAAGCAAAAAAAAAAAAAAAAAAAATGCCGCTCTGTCTCACGTTCATTGATTTACAGAAAGCCTTTGATTCTGTGGAGACTGAAGTGGTCATCGAAGCCCTAGCCAAACAGGGTGTTCAAACCCAATACATCAAGATCCTTCGTGAGCTGTATTACAGATTCACCATCAGGATCTCACCATTCTACAAGGAAGTGATCATTGATGTCAAAAGAGGGGTTCAACAGGGTGACACCATTTCACCAAAACTCTTCAGCGCCACCCTCGAGAACATCATGCGACAATTAGAATGGGAAGGAATGGGAGTGAAGATAGATGGTCGGCAACTACACCACCTCCGCTTCGCTGATGACATCGTTCTAATAACACCAAACATTAGCCAAGTGGCACAAATGCTGGCTGACTTCAACCAAGAATGTGGAAAGATAGGTCTACAGCTGAATCTAAAGAAAACTATGTTTATGAAAAATGAACTAGTTCCAGAGGCCCTATTCACTCTCAATGGAACAGACATCTCTGAATGCAACAGTTATGTGTACCTAGGTCGAGAAGTCCACATGATGAACGACCTAAAACCTGAGCTGCGCAGGAGGAAGAGAGCGGCATGGAATGCCTTCAAAGGCATCGAAGAAAGAGCTAAAAGGACAAAGAACCTCCAGCTCCCGGCACATCTCTTTGACTCCACCATTCTCCCCTGCGTTAACATACGCCTCAGAGACCTGGGCCCTACGAAAGCAGGATGAGAATGCTTTTCGGGTCTCCCAGAGAGGAATCGAAAGAGCTATGCTTGGAATATCACGCCTCACTCAAGTGAGAGAAGGAATCCGGAGTTCTGACCTCCATCGCTATTTCAGAATCAGGGATGCTGTCTCCTTTGCCAAGGCATCGAAAATCAGATGGGCTGGACATGTAACGCGATTTGGAGACAACCGCTGGACTAGAGCCATTACCGACAGGATCCCACGGGATGTCAAAAGATCACGTGGCCGCCCACCTACAAGATGGTCAGACTTCCTTGTCAAGACCCTGAAGGAACGGTTTGAGGCTCTTCATATTCCTGAATCAACCAGATGCCATTGGGCTACATTGGCACGTGATAGGGTCCAATGGAAATGTTACTGGCGCCCGCTCGAGCAAATCGATGAATAACGGGATTCAAGTGATCAAGTGGTCAAGTGACTGAATCCCCACGAGATACAGCTTTATAAAGCTCACGATGGGGTTTCCGTTGTGTACAAGTTCGAGTCTCCATCACTCCACCTGTGTCCACTTCCCCTCACCAATGTCCAGTTTCCCTCCGGGCCCCGGGGGTCGCTCGCGATGCCGCGACTGAAAGGCGAACGCTTTACCCTGTCAGCACCCAGCTCTTGTCCAAAGCAGCCACGTCAGCGGCCATCATCACAGCGGCCTTTCTCTGACCTGACCCCCTTGTGGCAAACCAATCCTCCCGGCCCTCCCTTTGGCCGTCTTTGGGCGTTGTTCTCCGTTTCCTATATTCCAGATGAGTCTGATCATTCTGTCTGTCCCTCTCCCTCTGGCTCCATGTCCCGGTGTCAGCAAATTTCATGGCTTAATTTTCCCCTAATGGCTGCATAGTATTCCATTGTGTAGATGGACCGTAGCTTCTTTATCAGCCGTCTGTTTGCAGGCACTCAGGTTGTTTCCCAGATTCTGGCTGTTGTGAGTAGTGCTGCGGTGAACACAGGACTGCAGATGGCTTTTCAGCATTGTTTTGGGGCTGTTAAGGCGGAGCCCCGGGAAGGAATTGCTGGGTTGTATGGAAGCTCAGTTCCTAGTTTCTTGAGGAATGTCCACGTTGTTTCCCAGAAAGACCAGACAGTCGGCTGTATTCTCCCAACAGCGAGGGAGGGTCCATGTGTCTGCACTGGTTGTTTCTGTCCTTTGGAGTCTGTCTCTGTGTGAGATGATGCTTTATTGTCATTTTGATTTGCATTTCCATGATGATTAGTGATATAGAGCATTTTTTCATGTAATTTTGGCCATTTGGGCTTCTTGGAGGAAGTTTCTATTCATCTCTTCTTTCTCTTTTGATGGGGTTGGAAGTTTTTTGCTTTTTGGGTCACACCCAGCGATGCTCAGGGGTTACTCCTGGCTCTGCACCTAGGAATCACTCCTGGCGGTGCTCGGGGACCATATGGGATGCCGGAGAGGGAACCCGGTTGGCTGCGTGTAGAGGCAAACACTCGCCTCACCGTCCTATCGCTCTGTCCCTGATACTTTTCTCTTGTAGAGTTCTGCCAGTGCTTTATGTGATTTCTCCTTTCCCATGGGCTCTTCTTTTTTTGCGGGAGGGGCTGACTGACTCTGTGCTCAGGGACCGTTCCTGCGAGGAGAGGGCGCCTGCACTCCTGGCAGTGGGGGTCTGCATCCAACCCTTCCGAGTTGTAGGAATGCGCCCCTGTTCCTCAGCCAGCAGGGGGCAGACCTCCGGGCCAGGCACCTGAGCCAACCGGTCCTGGAAGCTGGGGCTGAAGGGAGGGTCCTGGAGGGGCCATGTGCACCTGCACGCAGGTTTGTCAGAGGGTGGCCAGACTGCTTTTGTGTATTTGTGCCCGGTGACTAACTCAGGCTTGACTCCAGGAGGACAAAGCAACACTGAGATGTCCCATCTGGGGCCAGAGAGATGCAGAGGGTTAAGGCAGAGGGTTAAGGCACGGGGTTAAGGCACAGGGTTAAGGCAGAGGGTTAAGGCAGAGGGTTAAGGCACGGGGTTAAGGCAGAGGGTTAAGGCAGAGGGTTAAGGCAGAGGGTTAAGGCAGAGGGTTAAGGCAGAGGGTTAAGGCAGAGGGTTAAGGCACAGGGTTAAGGCACAGGGTTAAGGCAGAGGGTTAAGGCAGAGGGTTAAGGCACGGGGTTAAGGCACAGGGTTAAGGCAGAGGGTTAAGGCACGGGGTTAAGGCACGGGGTTAAGGCGGGGTTAAGGCAGAGGGTTAAGGCACGGGGTTAAGGCATGGGGTTAAGGCAGAGGGTTAAGGCATGGGGTTAAGGCACGGGGTTAAGGCATGGGGTTAAGGCACGGGGTTAAGGCATGGGGTTAAGGCAGAGGGTTAAGGCACAGGGTTAAGGCAGAGGGTTAAGACACGGGGTTAAGGCATGGGGTTAAGGCAGAGGGTTAAGGCACAGGGTTAAGGCACGGGGTTAAGGCAGAGGGTTAAGGCACAGGGTTAAGGCACGGGGTTAAGGCAGAGGGTTAAGGCACGGGGTTAAGGCACAGGGTTAAGGCAGAGGGTTAAGGCAGAGGGTTAAGGCACAGGGTTAAGGCAGAGGGTTAAGGCAGAGGGTTAAGGCACGGGGTTAAGGCACAGGGTTAAGGCAGAGGGTTAAGGCACGGGGTTAAGGCACGGGTTAAGGCACGGGGTTAAGGCAGAGGGTTAAGGCACGGGGTTAAGGCATGGGGTTAAGGCAGAGGGTTAAGGCATGGGGTTAAGGCACGGGGTTAAGGCATGGGGTTAAGGCACGGGGTTAAGGCATGGGGTTAAGGCAGAGGGTTAAGGCACAGGGTTAAGGCAGAGGGTTAAGACACGGGGTTAAGGCATGGGGTTAAGGCAGAGGGTTAAGGCACAGGGTTAAGGCACGGGGTTAAGGCAGAGGGTTAAGGCACGGGGTTAAGGCACAGGGTTAAGGCAGAGGGTTAAGGCAGAGGGTTAAGGCACAGGGTTAAGGCAGAGGGTTAAGGCAGAGGGTTAAGGCAGAGGGTTAAGGCAGAGGGTTAAGGCAGAGGGTTAAGGCACGGGGTTAAGGCAGAGGGTTAAGGCAGAGGGTTAAGGCAGAGGGTTAAGGCTCGGGGTTAAGGCACGGACGGGCCTTCACATGCGACTGGTTCTGATTCAGTCCCAGCACCCAGAGGATGACCTGTGTCACCCGCCATCGCTGGGTCCTGCAGCTCCGTACTCCCAGACCTGCATGTTGGGAATTCAGCCCCATTGACCGGAAGTCCCCAGAGGGCCCCCAGCCTTCTAAACACTGTGGGAGACCCCACCGCCAATTATGCCCTTAGTGTTGCGTCACTGTACCTGACCCTTTGAAAAATGCAATTGAAAAATCTTATTTTTATTTCAGGGGAGGTTGGGGTCGTACTGGGTAGTGCTGGGGCAACCCTCTGCTGTGCCCTGGGGGTCCCTCCTGGTTTTCGGGGACCCTTGAGGTGCCGGGACTTTGCTATGTGTAAAGCAAGTGCCCCCACCCCCCGTTCTATCTCTTGTCCCAACTGGTGTTTTATGATGAATTTTGGATTTGGGGCCACCACTGGAAGTGCTCAGCACTTACCTCTGGCTCTGCACTCAAGGATCACTCCTGGTGGAGCTCAGGGGACCCTTTGGGATGCCGGGATGGAACTTGGACCAGCTGCGTGCAAGGCGTGTTGCTGTACTATCTCTCTGGCCCCAATGAGTCTTTTTTTTTCCCCTTCAAATAAAACTAAAAGGACAGGGCTGCCCCCTTTCCTTCCCGTTGTGCTTGCAGTGATGACGGGGTCTCGGGGTCTCCTGACTGCAGAGTGACCAGAGGTGGGTGGCAGTGCAGGGCCCACAGACTAGGGCTGTGCCAGGCTCCGCTTGGTGCAAGTGGGGGGCCCAGGCATGGAACTTGCGGGCTCAGGCTGACAGGGCAAGGCAGTGAGACCCCGTCTCCCCTGGGTGCCTGGGTGTGTCCCCCTACCAGCCCGACGGCCAGCACCAACCCTGGGGCTGCGGCTGTTGGGGGCGACAATGCCCCAGGGCTCCCCAGCACCCTGTTGCGTTCGCGGGGCCCTGGTGAGCACCTCGGCTGCCCTGTGCTTCCGTCGACGAGCTGAGCTCTCCTGGGCAGTGCCTGCGCGCGCACTCCAGCCCGCTCTGGTCAGAATCCTCTTCGGTGGCATCCTGAATGGTTTCCATGGAAACCAGAGGTCGCCGCAGCCTGGCGCTGTACAAACTTCCGAATTAGACAAGGGCGGTCGAATGCCTCGGAGACTCGCGCCTCGTTCTGAAACTGCCAGTAGGGACCTGGGGTGGACATGCGGGACTTCCTGGTTTTCTAGAACATTCCAGCCTACCTGGAGCAGAGCAGGAATGCCCCACTCTTCTCTCTGTCTCCCTCTGTGCAAGTGTGGTGTGACCGTGCACAGGTGAGCCTGGGTGCGGGTGCCCACGGCGAGGCTGGGGGAGGGGCAGTCCAGAAGGAGCAGGTGCGGAGACATCACCAAGTGCATTTATTATTATTATTATTATTATTATTATTATTATTATTATTATTATTATTATATTTGCTTTTTTGGCTCACAGTCGGCAATGCTCAGGTGCTAGTGCTGGCTCTGCACTAAGGAATCACTCCTGGCAAGCTTGGGGATCAGGTGGGCTGCCAGGAATGAACCCAAGTCAGCCATGTGCAAGGCAAACACCCTGACCATTGTACTGTGGATCTGACCAAAGCACCCCCATTTTTGTTTATTTGGGGGCCCACACCTGGCAGTGCTCAGGGCTTCCTCCTGGCTCTGCACTCAGGAATTACTCCTGGTGGGGCTTGGGGGACCCTATGGGATGCCGGGATCAAAGCTAGGTTGGCCGTGTGCAAGGCAAGTGCTCCCCACTCTATACTGTCTCTCCAGCCCCCTGACCTTATTCTTTAAATTTTGTATTTATTAATATTTGGGGGCCACCGGACTTACTCAGGACTTACTCTGCCTCTGTGCTCAGGGATCACTCCTGGTGGTGCTGGGGACACATGGGATTGGGGGGTCGAATGTGCAAGGAAAGCGTCCTCCCTGCTGTGTTCTGCTCTGGCCCCTGAACGCGTTTATTTATTCTCTTCCCTTCCCTGTGGAGATGCTCCGGGGCTCTCACTCGGCCTGGCTGAGGCTCGCTGGGGTCTGTGCTGCTTTTGTTACTGGCATTCCTGGGGGCCAGTACTCACTCCTGGCTTTGCACTTGGATCACTCCTGGCGGGCTCGGGAGCCCTGTGGGGTGCCAGGGGTGAAACCCGCCCTTGCTGCTGCGCTGTCTCGTGGTTCCGAGCTCCCGATCTTAAGCACATGCTCATAGGGGTGGTGTTCACGGAGTGGTTCTCTCCGAGGGAATGGGGCACACCCCAGGGTTTTCATTTGAAGCAGACGGGACTGACAGTACTTGCTATGACAGGGCGGCACGTCCACGGTCCCTCACCTCCCCCTCCGCCCGCGTGCCTGTCCCCCTCCACCTCTGTCTCAGACAAGTCACCGGTGCTGCTCACACACATACCTGGTCCGTGGCCTGGCAGTGCTGGGCATCACAGGAAGAGAGAAGCCAGGATTGTGCTGGGCTTATGTGAGACCCTGGGGACTTGAACCCGTGACCACATGCCTGGAGGGTAGGTGCTCTCAGCCCCTGAGCTGCTTCTCTGGGCTCAGGCTTTCTCAGAGCAAACACATCCTTTGTGGTGTGGACGGGAAGCGTGCATCTGCCTCGTGACAAAGGTGTGAGTTGACACTCCTCTCCTGTGTCGCCGGGAGCAGTGGTGGACCATAGCCCGCTCCCCAACATGAGAGGCGCAGCTGGGGAGGAGGCGGGCGGGATTCGGGGTCACCAGAGTCCATCCACACCCTTCTTTTACAGATGTACCTGAGAAATCTTATTTCGGAATAGGCAGGCGGGGGCGGGTGGGGGCGTTGGCCTTGGAACTGGGGTGCTCTTGAGAATGAAAAAAAACCTACTCGTGTGCCCTCAGGCACCATCTGGGCTGAGCCCTCAGGGAGGAAAAAGCAGTCGGGGACCCCAGCAGCAGGCCCGGCTGGGTGCGAGGACTCTCATCGGGGGTCTGTGTGAGGGACGCACGAACGTCTCTGGTCACACGAACGCCTCTGCGTCCCACGAACATCTCTGCAGCCCATGAACATCTCTGCGACCCATGAATGTCTCTGCGTCCCACGAACATCTCTGCGTTCCACGAACGCCTCTGCGGCCCACAAACATCTCTGCAGCCCACGAATGTCTCTGCGGCCCACGAATGTCTCTGAAGCCCACGATATCTCTGCGGCGCACGAACGCCTCTGCGGCCCATGAACGTCTCTACGTCCCACAAATGTCTCCGCGTACCACAAACGTCTCTGCATCCCACGATGTCTCTGCGCCCCACGAACGCCTCTGTGGCCCACAAACGCCTTTGAGTCCCATAAATGTCTCTGTGTCCCACAAACGTCTCTGCATCCCACGATGTCTATGTGTCCCACGAACGTCTCTGTGGCCCACGAATGTCTCTGCAGCCCACGAATGTCTCTGTGGCCCACGAACATCTCTGCCAGCCCCTCCAGCAGCCGCCATCAGAGCGTGTGATTCCCAGCCTGGGATGTGGCGACCCAGCCAGGGAAACACAGTCAATGTTGGATGGATTTTCAGGACTTTCATTTCTGAACATGAATGTAACTGGCTCCCATGGCCTGTGGTGACCACGCCGGGCACGCAGACCTCTAGCCTCCGGGCTCTGCTCCGTCTGTCCCGGCATCCGCTTTGGCCCCTGAACCCCCGACCCGCCTGTGTGCTCCCTCACAGCACTATGCGGTGGGCACTTCTGCTGACCCAATCCGTCGTGACCATCCATTGTCCCAATCTGCCTTGACCATCCGCTGATCCAGCCCGTTCAGAGTGTGCAGGGACACGCGTGGGGGTGGCCGGGCCCTGTGTGCGCCAAGTGTGGGGTGGATGGTTTCAGGAGAGTGGGGGTGGCCGTGACACCAAGGTACAGGGATCCTGGCCTGAGGTTTTGATCCCACAGAACCCCAAATTGGGGCTCGCTCACGCCATCAGCACCATCCCCAGGACGGGAGCCCCTGTGGGGTGGAGGGCCATAGGGCCCCCAGTGCGGGCCACACCACGGCAGGGTCCAATCCGTTCTCCTGAGCTGGGACACGAGGGAAGTCTGTGCTCGTGGGACTGAGACCGGTGTCACGTGGCAGGCAAGAAGCACTGGGCTTCTCAGTGGAAGGACGAATCCTCGTGGTCACAGATGGAACCTGGGGCCACGGCGAAGGCTGAGGCTGAAACCGCACTTTGCCTGGCGGAGACCCGGTTCCATTCTGGGAAACCCACGGTCCTCGAGCACTGTGGAGTGACACGGGAGTGACACGCCCCTGAGCCGGGGGTCTGAGTCCACACCCCAGAACACCCTGAGGTGACGTGGAAGGTTCTTTTTTGCTTTTCTGGGTCACACTCTGCAATGCCCAGGGGTTATTCCAGGCTCTTTGCTCAGGAATTACTCTTGGCGGTGCTCAGGGGACCATATGGGATGCTGGGGATCAAGCCCGGGTCAGCCGTGTGCGAGGCAAATCGCTCCAGTCCCAAAAACTTTTTTTTCTCACACATGGAAATGCTCAGAGTTACTCCTGGCTCTGCACTCAGGAATTACTCAGGATCGAACCTGGGTTGGCTGCATGCAAGGCAAACGCCCTACCTGCTGTACTATTGCTCTGGCCCCTAAACTTTTTTTTTTTGCATCACACCTGGCAATGCTCAGGGGTTCCTTCTGGCTCTGCACTCAGGAATTACTCAGGATCGAACCTGGGTCGGCTGCATGCAAGGCAAACGCCCTACCTGCTGTACTATTGCTCTGGCCCCTAAACTTTTTTTTTGCATCACACCTGGCAATGCTCAGGGGTTCCTCCTGGCTCTGCACTCAGGAATTACTCCTGGCGGTGCTCAGGGGACCATTGGGTCAGCCACATGCAAGGCAAATGCCCTCCTCGCTGTGCTATCGCTCTGGCCCCACCCCGTCATGAACATCTGAACATGACGGTTTTGTGGCTGAGAGGGAACAGGAGGGAGGGCGCCCCTCTGAATCTCAGCTCCCCCTGAAACCTGCCCCTCCCGCACTCTTCAGCTCCATGTAGGCCAGTGGGAGTCAAATCGCAAATACCATCACGCCAGGGGCCAGAGCCATAGCACAGCAGGGAGGGCGTTTGCCTTGCACATAGCCAACCCGGGTTCGATCCCCGGCATCCCATATGGTCCCCTGAGCACTGCCAGTAGTAAATCCTGAGTGCAGAGCCAGGAGTAACCCCTGAGCATTGCCGGTGTGACCCAAAAAAAAGCAAAACAAAACAATACCAAAAAAAAAAATACCACTACCCCAACACCAAAACCGCAGCCTTCAAGGCTCGAGACACACTGGACAGAAAGGTGGTTCATTGCCCGGGGCTAATGACAGCCGTCTCTGTAGTGCCCACCACTGCCCCTCTCTGCGCCTGAGCCTCACAGCTCCAGCTCGGGGCCTCTCCACTGCTGGCCCTGCTCCAGCCACGGGGGCCTGCTCAGAAACACCATGCGTGTCCCTGCTGTGGGGCCCTCGATGTCCGTCTTCCCCTGGGTCTCCACCGTGTGCTGCTTCCTGACCCTGTCCATGCTGTCCTCGCTGTCCTCTTGCTCTCATTGTCTCTGAGTCCTTTCCTGTAGGGTCACAAGCCTGCTGGCCTGGGTGGCCCATCTGCTCCCGCCTGATTCTTGCCTCCTACAAGGCGGCCTGCCTTCACCTGTCTGTTACTGATCCCGCCTCACTGTTGCTGTTATCTGATTGGCCACATCCCGTTGGAACCGAGAGACCAAATGACCAATCAGATCTGCCCTGTCCTCATTGCATCCCCAGTAATGGTGCCGGAGATTGGACCCAGGGCCCCACACATGCAAGGCCGTGAGCTGGGCTTGGACTCTCTCCTGTCACCTGTTAACATTCCACTGCTGGTGCGAATGTTGACTGTTTCACTCTCTTTTTAGATACTATAAACCACTTCTCAAAACACTGAGAATTGTGCTAACTCATCTGTTCCATGTCCTGGCATCTATCCCCAGGGCCCAAAGCCAGTGTATAGCCGGCATTGTGTTCACTGCAGCGCTATTCATGAGAGTGAAACAACGAAGTGTCCCAGAAGAGTGACCCAGACTGGTGCATATACATTGTGGAATATGACTCAGCCGCTAGACCAATGATGGAACTGTGGTACATATACACAGTGGAATACGACTCAGCCACTAGAACAGTGATGGAAACTGTGGTACATATACACAGTGGAATATGATTCAGCATTGGAAAGGAACCATCTAGCTTGAGGCTATGTTCCAGATACCTCCGCCAGAGGAGAGGGACAGACCCAGGTTGATCTCTCTCATCTAGGGTCTGTAAATAAACGTAAGAAGGAAATAACAACTAGAGATAAAAGAAACTGAAATGGGGCCCAGCGATAGCACAGCGGGGAGGGCGTTTGCCTTGCACGCAGCCGACCCGGGTTAGGGTCCCGGCATCCCATATGGTCCACTGAGCACCGCCAGGAGTAAATCCTGAGTGCAGAGCCAGGAGTAACCCCTGAGCATTGCCGGGTGTGACCCAAAAAAGAAAACAACAGCAACAACAACAACAACAGAACCTGAAGTCGGTGCTCAGAGATGAGCCTTTTTAAAGGCTGGTGGGGTGATGGGTGGGACCCCGGGACAATGATGGCGGGAGGACCCTGGTGGGGCTGGAATATTGCTTGTGCGAAAGCATGTCATAAACAGGCTTTATTTTATTTTATTTTGCTGTTTGGCTCACACCCGGCCGGCGACGCTCAGACGTTCCTCCTGGCCCATGTATCTGTGGCCCTGAGACTGTCCTGGAATGCTGGAAGCTCTGTGGGTGACCCAGGGCAGGACAGAGCCTGTGGGTGACCCAGGGCAGGACAGAGCCCGTGGGTGACCCAGGGCAGGACAGAGCCCGTGGGTGACCCAGGGCAGGACAGAGCCCGTGGGTGACCCAGGGCAGGACAGAGCCGTGGGTGACCCAGGGCAGGACAGAGCCCGTGGGTGACCCAGGGCAGGACAGAGCCCGTGGGTGACCCAGGGCAGGACAGAGCCGTGGTTGACCCAGGGCAGGACAGAGCCCGTGGGTGACCCAGGGCAGGACAGAGCCGTGGTTGACCCAGGGCAGGACAGAGCCCGTGGGTGACCCAGGGAAGGACAGAGCCGTGGGTGACCCAGGGCAGGACAGAGCCGTGGGTGACCCAGGGCAGGACAGAGCCCATGGCACCTCCTAGCAGGACACCTCAACACAGTCCGCAGAAAACTTCTGTAGCTTCCTGGGAAGCGGAGCGATTCGACCCGATGGGGGCCGGAGCCCCGCGAGGCCATTGTACCCTTGGGCTTTCATGAGCCTCCCCTCAGTCGGCCAAGAGCATTCGGATAATACCTGCCTGTGCCTTTCAGGGGAATGACGGGTGCAGAGACCGGCCCAGGGCGGTTTCTGCTGATACTAACTTTGCTTCTATTTCAGATCAATGGACGCAGAAACCAGGATATCCCATAAATCTGCTAGGTCGGTCAGGACTGTCCAAAGACTCCCATTACCTCTGGGTCCTGTGTGGACACAGTGCGGGCCTCAGGGGGCAGGGCCTGGGTGTGCTGAGAGCGCCGGTGTGTCCCCAGTCCTTGCTGACCCCAATGCGGGAAGATTTGAGATTTGAGCCTGGTTATTATTATCATTATTATTGTTTTACTTTGGCTTTCTGGGATCACACCCAACAGTGCTCAGGGATCACCCATGACCCAGTGCTCAGGCGGCACGCCTAGATCTGTGCTGGGGCGGGGTCACTCGTGGTGGTGCCTGGAGGACCACGTGGTCCTGAGAACAGAACCTGGCCTAATGCATGCAGTTTTTCCTACAGCCCGTTGTGTTACCTCTGACCCGGAGCCCAAGTTTTTCTCTAAGATCAGATTTGAGTGGGGCCTGCCAGCCCAGAGGCTCCGGTGGGTGCCTCGCTGAACCAGCCTGGGTAAGTCCCCACACACCTGGCACCTTGAACACCCTCTCTGGGTGCAGCTGTGAAGGCCCCGGAGCATTGCCAGGGGGCCCCAACACCCCATCTTCTGGTCCTAGAATGAAAATATCTCTCAGTGGGCCAGGAATCGCCAAGTCCGACACCTGAGCCTGCTCTGTGAGCCCTGCACCCCAACATTAAACTAGCGCAGAAAGATGAATTTCCCAGGCCAGACTGAGGGGCCGGGGCCGAGGGGATGGGCAGAGGCAGCGCCTTTTCTCATGGACCAGATCCATCGATTTCCTGTTAGTGGTAACCCGGGCAAGCGCCACGCGTGTCTGTGGTGCTCACGCTCCGTCACCCGCTTCAGGGAGAGCACGGTTTTGCAGCTCTTGCTATAAAATATCGTCTTGTTCCTTTTCCAAAATCTGCCTGTTCCTCTGGGAATTTCCACTTGTAATCTGTGGAAATGAATCAATTTCTCTCTCTCTCTCTCTCTCTCTCTCTCTCTCTCTCTGCATGTGCCAGTATTTTTTATATTTGACTTTTCGATGTTTTCTCATTGTCCTCTGGAGTCTAGAAGCTATTTTGGCGCGCATCTTGATCAGTGCAGTCGAAACACACGCTGGGAAACTGGGCTCAGATTCCCTGTGACTGGCTTACTTGGGGCTCTCCCTCACCCTCCACGGGGACTTAAGTTAATGGGCACCGTGAAGGATGTCCCCACCCCAGAGATTTCTTAGCACATTCCAGCATGACAGAGAGCAAGGATCAGGTCAGAGCAAAGAGATCAGCAGGACGGGTGCTGGCACTGATTTGCTCCCACCCGCCCAGTATAGTCCTGAGCACTGCAGGAGTGCAGAGCCAGGAGTAAACCCTGAGCACAGCAAAGGGTGGCCTCTTGAAACCAAACCAAAGAATAAAGACCAGTCTAGGAAGGAAGGAAGGAGGTTAAGAAGGTAGGAGGGAGGAAGGAAGGAGGGAAGAGAGGAGGAAGGAGGATGGGAGGAAGGAAGGAATGGTGGAAGGACCCAGGGGTCCTGGAAGAGCTCGGGGACTGGCTGGTGCCCGAGACTGAATTAGGGGCTGGTATATGCAAGGTGTATGCTCTCACCCATGTACGAGCCTCCTTGCCCTGGAAATGGGTCCTTTAAGGGCTAAAGGGGGTCACACAGGTTGGCCTCAATTCAGCATGGCTGCCGCCATTATGGGGGAGAAGCGATAAAGACAGATACAGGACTCAGAGTGGACGCTGTCCACACAGCAAGATGCTGGCAAATCCACCAGCTAGGCGCGGGGCAAGCCACATGAGCAGCCAGTCACAAACCCTTGTAAGCAGGTGTTCACAGAGCCAGGACAAGGCCGGTACCTGCAGATACACAGAAGCTCCGCCCCTGGTCCTGCCCCGCCCATCTGCTGCTCTTTAAGTTCAAGCCTTGTGTCCCCGCCCGTGGCGGTCTCCACCCACCCCGCAGCGTCCCTTCCACCTCTGCCCTTTGCTCTTTGTGCAGCCTCATAGGCCGGCTTTGGCCCAAAGAGTCGCAGATGGGACGGACGGTCCATTCCCTGGCAAGAGACGCCTCTGCCTCTGTTTCCAAACTCAGCTTCCAAGACACTCCAAAGGTGCGGTGTGTCAGGAGAGGTGGCCCACACTGCCTCTGCACCCGCTCCTGTTTCAGCAGCGTTGCCAAGCCCTTTTCTGTGGTATTGGTTTGGCTTTCGGTGGATTATTTAAAGAAGGGTTTGTGGGGGTGGAAATGACAGCGGATCCGCTCCTAAAAATCCCCATCCAGGATGTAACCGCGACAAAGTGTCCCAAACCAGCTGAAAGCTAATGATCCCTACCCAGGAGACACTTAGGGGAGCACAGTCTGAAACGCTTTTATCTAGGTTTCCTAGAACTGTACTCATTGCCGGGACAAACTTGATTATTGAAACATTGACTCTGAAGCTCTGACTCCCACCCACTCCTCGCCCCTGCGTCAGCCAGCGCTGCTCCCGGGATGGGAGGGGTGGCAGTTTGGGGGCTCAGGAGCAGCTGTGGACCTGGGGACTCACGTCGGGGGTGCGGGGCCCTGTGCGCTCTGGGCCGCGCACTGCAGGAAGCAATCGATTCCTCCGGGCTGGCTCCTCAGGCTGGCGTTGCTTCATTGTAATACCGAGATTAAGTTTCAGTCTTTATGATTTATGCAGGTGCTATTTCTCTCCGACGGTAACGCACATCTTGCATGTCAGCGAGGTCCCACAGACACACGGGGAGATTTTAATGATGACCAGTGTTGGGGGCGCTGGTGGGGGCCCAGCTCCCTTGGTTCAGGGCTTTTCCTTGGCTTTGTGCTCAGGATCCTGGAGGTGCTCCCCGGACCATATATGGTGCTGGGGATCGAACCCAGGTTGGTGGTGTGCAAGGAAAACCCCGTTACTTCTGCGCTCTGCAGGCCCCAGCCTGTCCAGTCTGAAGGAGTTTACAGAAAAGACCAGAAGTTGCTGTACTGGGCGTCCGCCCGGACTCACTGCCCACTTTCGGACCGAGAACGGGAACGCCACAGGCTTGGTGCTAACTGCCCAGCTCTCATGGCCTCTGCAGGGGTTGGTTTATTTGTTTGGGGCCACTCCGCAGCGCTCGGGCTTTCTCCTGACTCTGCACTGGGAATCACGTCAGCTGGGCTGGGGACTGTGTGGGGTACCGGGATGGAACCTGGGTCGGCCACGTGCAAGGCAGGCGCTCTCCCTGCTGTTGTTATCTGCCTCAGTTCCTGCTTTCAGCTGTGGCCTTGTGTAGGGACTCAGCCCTTCTTGTGAGTATGAGCAAAGCGAAATTCTTGCTTCAAGTCAGAAGCAAAATTTTTTTGGACCTTCTGCTTGGCTTTGGAGGCCCGGCTAGAAGATTAATCCAGCGTGTGGCTCATCTTCTCCCGAACAAGCTTTCAAAAATCTAACGCCTGGCCGGATAGACGCTACAGTAGGGAGGGCATTTGCCTCGCATGCAGCCAACCCAGATTTGATTCGCGGCATCTCATGAGGTCTCCTGAGCACATCGAGGAGTAATTCCTGAGTGCAGAGCTAGGAGTAACCCCTGAGCATCGTCGAAAGTGGCCCCAAAACAGGCAAAACAAACAAAAACCCCAAGCACATAGTCTAATACCAACGCTGGTGGAAATCAACCTCGACTCCATTGAAAGTGGGAGAAGCAAACCAGAAAATACAGTTTTTCTCATAGAGAAAGTATGTTTGGCCGCAGAGAGAGGACACAGTTGCTCAGACCTGCGGCTGACCAAGTGCAACCCCAGGCACCCACATGGTTCCCTTCCAGGGGTGACTCGTAAGTGCAGAGCCAGCAGTAAGCCGTGATCACTGTCAAACGTGACCCCCAAACCAGAAAAAGAAAAGGGGCCAGAGCAATAGTCCAGTGGGTAGGGGCTTTGCCTTATATGTGGCCGACCCGGTTTAATCCCCTACATCCCTTATGGTCTCCCGAGCACCGCCAGGAGTAATTCCTGAGTGCAGAGTCAGGAGTAACCCCTGAGCATCTCCCGAGAGTGTGTGGTTTTTCTGGTTCCCTCTTCCTCCTTCCCAATATGTCCCCCCCCCCCCATCACTTCCCTTCCTGTTGCTTTTTCGGCACCAGTAATGTCTCCATCTGTCCCTGTCACGTGCAAGTGTAACCCAATGGCGTCTGTCATTGGAACAGTAACAATTAAAGGACCGGGGCCAGAGCGATAGCCCAGTGGGTAGGGCGTTTGCCTTGCACGCGGCCGGCCTGTGCCGGCCCGGGTTCGATCCCGACGTCCCATATGGTCCCCCGAGCACCGCCAGGAGTAATTCCTGAGTGCAGAGCCAGGAGTAACCCCTGAGCATTGCCGGGTGTGACCCAAAAAGCAAAAAAAAAAAAAAAAAAAAAACAACAACAACAAAACAATTAAAGGACCTACCCTCCCCCATACAAGTTTAAAATCCCAGCCCCCATGGGGCCGGAGCGATAGCCCAGCAGGTAGGGCATTTGCCTTGCACGCGCCGGCCCATGCCCGCCCGGGTTGGATCCCCGGCATCCCATATGATCCCCTGAGCACCTCCAGGAGTGATTCCTGAGTGCTGAGCCAGGAGTAACCCCTGAGCATCGCTGGGTGTGACCCAAAAAAGCAAAAAAAAAAAAAATCCCAGCCCCGGATGTTCTCAGAGAAAGGTAATTCCTGAGGAATCAAAGTACGCTTATTTATTTTGATGCCAAGGAGAGGCGACCCCCTGCCTTCTCTCTGAAGGTGTAATTCTTTTCTCATAAAATTGGGTAACTGGATTCCTCAGCCGACGCTGGCTACCTGCCGACTCTCATCAGAGCCCGTCGGAGCTGTCCGGGTTCCCTGCCAGTCGCCTCGGCTGTGGCTTCGCCCGTCCCAGCCACCAGCCCCTCAGCACTGTCCTGTGAACGTCACCCACCCTGAGCGCTCAGGGTGAACCGTACTTGTGGGGGTTTCACTCCTTTTCAGGGAAGAGGACGGATAACAGCCCCAGGAGACAGAGGGGAGCTAGCAGTATGGTCTGCACTGAGTTTCTTACTCTCTTGAGGGGCCCTCACAGGTCCTTCCAGGGTGCTGATGCCTGGGGGACATTTCTGGTGCCGGTGGCTGCAGGGGGCACCTTGCTGTTATTTTCTTCCTCCCCCTCGCCCTGCCATGCCCGTGCCGAGCCCCAGTTCCTGTGCACCTGTCAGGCCCTTCCTCCCTCGCCCCTGCACTCTGGGGAACCCTCGAGGGTGACCCCAGTTCATTGCTGCCTTCCCAAAGTCACGTGTGGGCTCCGTCGTGGTATTAACAAGCCGATGACTGCTTCCTCCTGTGTTTCTCCTTGGAGCTGAAACGCACTCTGGAGTGGGAAGAGCCTTTGTTTGAGGTGAGGCTCTTCTGGTCGGAAAGAAAAACAAGCAAACCTAAGCAGGCGTTCAAGGCCGGGGAGTCAGCGGAGGCTCCCCAGCAGGCGCTCTGGAGCTCGAGCCTGGGAATCACCGTCGGGCCGCCCGGGCTCTCAGCACACCCCGAGGTGCTCGGGGCCACACGGCTGTTTGCTCAGGGCTACTTGGGGACACGCAGTGTGGGGCAGCACCCGAGTGACCCCATGCTGACCACACACTGGAGCTGCCCATAAGCTTCTGGGGTCCCAGATGGAGATTTCACCCTCCTGAGCCATCCACAAGGGCCAGCCGGGTTTCTGGGGTCTCTTTCCGCACGAGGCCCCTCCAGCCCCTCCGACCTGCGTGTTTTTAGCTCGACGCGGCGACCCACCTCCCAGGCCTCAGTCTGGCCGTCCTCATCGCTCTACACATCCGTTGCCATGGTAGCAGTGATGGCGCAAGCAAAGCCAGGGGTCCCGGGGACACTGGGCAGGATGGGGATTTAGAGTTGTCTGGCCACACCCCCCCCCACACTGCCTTGAGGATTGGGCTGGGCTGGAAGACTGGGGGGGGCAAAGCAGCTCCACACCCCCACGCTGCTCCTTTTTGCGCCCCAGGGTCTGTGCAGGGATTGTAGTCTCGGGCTGGGTTTATAAATCAGCCCTGGGACTTATGAGGGGGCCTCACGGAGAGAAGAGGCCCCTGGGGAACGGCTCCCACCGTGGGTGCCCCAAGAGCAGTTTCCACCCAAAGAGAGCAAAGGACAGGGGGCTGGTGAGATGGTACAGCTGGGAGGGCATTTGCCGGGCATGCAACCCACCTGGTTCAATCCCCAGCTTCCCATATGCCCCCTGAGCATCTGCCTCTGAGCAGCACCGAGCGTGGCCCAAACACAAAGCAGGAAAATGAGGACAGCATTGTTCAGAGCACGCAGGGGAAACCGAGTCAGAGCAGGGCTGTGGAGGGTCCCGAATCACCCCCTTCCTGCTGGCTCCTCAGACAGTCCTTCTGGTTCAAGCCCGTGTGGGCAAGTTGTCACTGGAGCGGGGAGGGGTGAGGGGGGGCAGTGCCCTGGGTCGGGCATGAGCTGCCCTGGGCGAGTTCTGGCTGTGTCAGTGCCCGGCCTCACCCCCTCCCACCCCCAGGCAGCTGTGCAGCCCCTGCCCCATGCTCTGCTCTTGCTATCTTTTTTTTTTTGGGGGTCCCACCTGGCAATGCTCAGGGGTTCCTGCTGGCTCTGCACTCAGAAATTACTTTTTTTTTTTTTGGGTCACACCCGGCAATGCTCAGGGGTTTCTCCTGGTTCTGCACTCAGGAATTACTCCTGGCAGTGCTTGGGGGACCATATGGGATGCTGGGGATCGAACCTGGGCCTGCATGGGCTGGCACCGTGCAAGGCAAACGCCCTACCCGCTGTGCTATCGCTCCGGCCCCATCAGAAATTACTTCTGGCGGTGCTCAGGGGGCCTTATGAGATGCTGAGGATCAAACCGGGGTCAGCTGCACGCAAGGCTAATGCCCTCCCCGCTGTGCTATTGCTCCGGCCCCTCTGATCTTGCTGTCTTGGACTCAGTGTGGCTCTGTCTGTTCACCAGCACCCGCTCACACAGTCCTGCCTGTCCTGAGCAGCGGGAGCAAAGCATGAGAGTTTGGTTTCATTCCAATACTCTTATACATAAAACCAAGGGTTAGACTCCATCAGTCTCTAATCATGGGGAACATCCTCTCAGCCCTGTGGAAGTGAGCAGCAGGCTCACTGTTTCAAGTCTTGTGTCCCCAGAACCAAGCGCTCCATGGCCCTGTGACTCTGCCAGGAAGCCCCCTCCAACTCCAGCCTATATAGCACGTAGACCCTCTGTGTTCCACAGCCAGAGAACCATTGCTTCTAGAAGTTTCTTTTTCATTTTAGGAGTTTGGGGCTGTTTGTGGCCAAAGACCAGCATCCTTAAGTGGTAGCTGGCCAAGAGGCAAAGCAACACACATATACACATACAGACATATGCACATACACACATACAAGAACACACACGCATACATACAAACACGCAAACACACATACATATGCACACACATACAGACATATGTACATACAAACATACAAGAACACACATGCATACATACACGTAAACACACATACATATGCACACACGTACACATACAGACATATGTACACACATACAAGAACACACATGCATGATACATACACATACACACAAATACACATACATATGCACACACATGCACACACAGACACATGCTTTGGGGCCTTGAGTGAAATATTTTTATTTTAGTTTTGGGCCACCGGCGGTGCCCAGGGACCCCTCCTGGGGACTTGGGAGACCATCAGGGGTGCTGGGGACTGGAACCAGGTCAGCTGTGTCAAGGCAAGCGCCTCCCCAGTGTCCTCTCACTACCGCCTGGAAACAAAAGGTTTTGCCCTGTTCCAACCTGCCTCTGCCAGCAGGGTCCGACTTTGACCTATCTGTCCTGTTTTATATGTGTGTGTCTGTGTGCATGTAAGCATGTTGGATGTGTGGTGCATGTAACGTGTGTTGTGAGCCTGTGTGTGTCTGCAGACGCGCAGCTGGTGGACAGGGTGTGGGGTCCGTCCTGCTGCTGTGCCCGTCCTGTCCTCCTCATGTCATTCCCCAGTTGTGTTACTTTGGAGATAATTAACACGTCCCATTTTTAGTGCAAAACTACACTTTGTCTCAGGTCACATGACAAATGTAACCATAAAAAGTTTAAAACGCTGTTATTTAAAAATTTATTTTCTCATAAAAAATGGTTCCTGAAATGATGATAATTTGAATAACTTACTCTATAGTGATCACACATTAGACCCTGGCCAGGTGCCAACTTTACCAGCTTGGGTCTGCGGAGCCGCCTCAGCCTCCGGCCACACATCCTGCCCGGAGGTGGCAGCCCCCTGGCCAGCCCCCGGCCCTCAGCTCGTCCTGCTTCTGCATCTGCTCCTGTCCGCCTGGCCCCGCTCGCTGCCGTCTTCCTCTTCCTGTTGAGCACAAAGTGTGTCTGACCCGATGCCCAGAAACACGGGGAGGCAGGAAGCTTGGGTCCTTCCTGGTGTTGAAGTTGCCCCATGAACCATGCCCGCCCCTGGCCCTGCGAGAGGAGGAGGGTGTCGCGGAGATGGACCCACTTTACAGATGAGCAACTGAGACCCAGGGCCCCCTAACACGGAACGTCCGGGTTTGCGTGCAGGGGGCAGACACCGGGGCTTGTCTGCTGGTGCCATGAGTGGCCATTTGGTAACAATACACTCACCCCAATATCACCAACCCTATTGGTTGGTGGGTGTCTGCACCCCCAAAGTCCTGAGGGGCCCTGGACAGTGCCCAGGCTGACTTCCTTTTTTCCGACACGTTACAGACACAAAGCTAGCCACTGACCTGGCCCAGCCCTAGGTGTGTGTAGGGGGCTGAGGGAGTGTGGGACTGGGGGGCTTGGTCCATGTATTTTCCTAGTCAGAAACTTAGGTACGGTGTCCCCAGACCCACTGAGCCCAAGCCTGGGTTTCTGCTAACTGTGTGTGTGTGTGTGTGTGTGTGTGTGTGTGTGTGTGTGTGTAAAAACAGAAATGTGGGCCAGAGATATAGCCCAGCGGGTAAGGCATTTGCCTTACATGCGGCCGGCCTGTGCCGGCCTGGGTTCGATCCCGGCATCCCATATGGTCCCCTGAGCACCGTCAGGAGTAATTCCTGAGTGCAGAGCCAGGAGTAACCCCTGAGTGTCACTGGGTATGACCCAAAAAGCAAAAAAAAAAAAAAAAACCACACACATAGAAATGTCCCGTGGGGCCCCTCTCACGCACCCCTGCCCTCCCCTGTGGCTGTCTGGGGCTTTGACTCCGGTGTGGGAGCATCTGGGAGGTGTCTCTGCTGCTCCTGCTGCTTTGGCTTCTGCGAGTTGGCAACAGTAAAGGCTCTGCCTGGCAGCACTCTGGAGCCCAGCAGCTGGGGTGGGGAGAAGGCAGCCAGGTGGCCGGCTTGCCTGGGGCTCCCCAGTCCTTCCTGGGCAGCACTAGGTGCGGGTGCTGGGCACTCACGGCCTCCTCTTGGGCACCGGCTGCAGCGCCGGCCCTGGAAGCCACAGAGTGACGCGACCTTGGGATCTGTCCTCACTGTCTCTCTGAGAGCGCTTCCATGCCATGGCCCGGTGCGTTCCGGGCGCTGTGGAGGTTTGGCAGAGCGGCCCATAAGTATTTTTAGTGCTTTCCTCCTTAATGTTTGCCAGAAAACCACAGTCATTACTCACCGCCAGCTTCCTGCCGCCGAGTCCCCGCTGCCCTCGGAGCTCGCGGCCGGACCCCTGCCCCAGGCCTCGACGCTGAGTGGAGTCAGCACAAGGCCGACACCCGGGAGGGCAGAGCTCTAGTGTCTTCCAAGAATGTGCTCAGAGCTTAAGCGACCGAGCTCAAGACGCCAGACAGAGCGTGATGCGTTCAGGGGGCCTGGTTTCATGCCCCCAGTGTGGGTACCGTCAGAAGGATTCGTGTGGCCCCCAACAAAACAAAGATTTTCTGAAAATAGTGACTGCATCTATAGAATTAAATTGATTTTGGGGGCTCTTTTGGTCACACCAGGTGATGCTCAGGGGTTACTCCTGGCTCTGCACTAGGGAATTACTCCTGGAGGTGCTCAGGGGATGCTAAGGGATGCTCGGGATGGAACCTGGATGTGCGTGTGGAAAGCAAACGCGGTAACCTCTGTACTATCACTTGGGCCCTAGAATTGACGTTGGAACTATTTCTACCTATGCCTTTCAGGGGAGTTAGGGACATCACACCATCCCCCAGGAGTCTCCAGAATTTTCTCTTCTTCCCTATTGAAACCGTTCCCAGGAGACAGCAACTCCCCTGCACCTCTGCTTTCAGAGTGGGTCTGACGGGACCGCCTTCTTCTGTGTGAACACATCCTGGTGTGTGTTATTGCTTGTTTGTTTTGAGTCCCCTGGGGGGCATTCCCCTAACGTGCTGGGAACTGCGTGGTGCAGGAATCACCCAGGACAGACAGAGCATGTTCGCTGCCCTCTGAGTCCTCTCCCTGGCCGCCTTCTAGCCTGATCCTTCCTCATTTCCTCCTCATGGCCATCCCTCTTTTTTTTTTTCTTTTTGGGTCACACCCGGCGATGCTCAGGGGCTCAGGGGTTTCTCCTGGCTCTGCACTCAGGAATTATTCCTGGCGGTGCTCGGGGACCATATGGGATGCCGGGGATCAAGCCCAGACCAGCATGGGCCGGCTGCATGCAAGGCAAACGCCCTACCCGCTGGGCTATAGCTCTGGCCCAGCCGTCCCTCTTCTAATAGAAACAGCAGGCACAGTTCTTGGAGTTAATTAAACTGCAGTTGCTGGGGCCGGAGGCGATAGTCCAGCGGGTAGGGTGTTGGCCTTGCACGTGGCCGGCCCATGCCGGCCGGGTTCGATCCCATATGGTCCCCTGAGCACCGCCAGGAGTAATTCCTGAGTGCAGAGCCAGGAGTAACCCCTGAGCATCGCTGGGTGTGACCCCCCAAAAAAGCAAAAAAATAAAAAATAAATAAACTGCGGTTGCTAGAACCTGGTTGCTAGACCCTGGACCCAGGGTAGGTGTGTCTGCAGATCGTGGTTGCTGATTGGACCCAGGGTAGGTGTGTCTGTTGGACGCTGGTTGCTCATTGGACACAGGATGGGCGTGGCATCTAGACCCAGGTTGATGATTGGAGCCAGGGTAGGTGTGTCTGCTAGTCCTGGTTGCTGATTGGACCCAGGGTAGGTGTGTCTAATGGACGCTGGTCACTCATTGGACCAGGGTGGGCGTGGCCTCTAGACCCAGGTTGATAATTGGAGCTAGGGTGGGTGTGTCTGCTAGTCCTGGTTGCTGATTGGACACAAGGTGGGCATGGTAGCTAGACATAGGTTGATGATTGGACCCAGGGTAGGTGTGTCTGCTAGCTCTGGTTGCTGATTGGACCCACGGTGGGTGTGTCTGCTAGCCCTGGTTGCTGATTGGACCCATGGTGGGTGTGTCTGCTAGCCCTGGTTGCTGATTGGACCCACGGTAGGTGTGTCTGTTAGAACTGGTTGCTGATTGGGCCCCGAGTGGGCGTGTCCGCCAGACCCTCGTTGTTGATTGGACCTAGGCAGACGCTTCACGTGGGTGAGGCAGTGGCTCTCTGGACAAAGGCAGAGCTGCTCGGGAAGCCTGGGTAGACCAGCTCCCGCTGCTTGGCCGGATCCATCTGGGGACAGTGGGCTGGCACTGCCAGCCCCGGGCAGGAAAACATACCGGATGGGACTGAGACATCCTGGCACGCATGCCAGGTCGCCAGTCCCTCTGCCAAGGGGACCGCCGTGCCTGCCTCCTCAGCATCTTCTGCGCCGGCTCCCGTGCGGGTCTAATTTTTTAATGGCAGAACCTTCTAGACCGCCAGGGACGGGGCTCCCTTGGAAAACGCTCACCGTTGGCGGAGGGATAATGGCCCCGAGGATCTAGTTCAGTAAACACAGATTCCTGCGTGATGCACTTTCCAAATGCAGGCGCGCTTTGGGATTAATTAAACCCTTTCTAGCTGCCTGCCAGTGTAACCTTTCTTTTATGCTTCTTAGGGGGGCACGATGCAAAAAGTCAAATCTATTATGCTCATGACTTGGAGGGAAAATCTGGGGGCAAAATTACCTTCCCAGCAGTTCACCCCGCCCCCCAGAAATTTTATTTTTCCCTGAGAATTGGACCAAACGGACAGTTCAGTTCTCCCAGCTGTGTGTTAACTAAGCACCAGAGAGAACCCAGCAAGGGAGGGATGTTTTCAAAGGCTGTGAGGGTCCCGCACTGAGGGTCCTGGGGCCCTGGGGGTCACACCCAGCAACGTCCAGGGGTGGAGCCCAGGGCCGGGCACCCGCTCACACAGGCCAGACCTCTGGGTTCCATGCCTTGTCCCGGCTGGAGGAAAAGGAAAGAAGAAGGAGCGCCGGGGCCGGGGGGGGCCCAGGAGCAGGACAGTGTCGCTGCTGAAATCCGCGCCCTGTCCTTGCTGGCGGCTCGCTGGGACAGAGAGCATGACAGCTAATTACTTTTCTGGAGAATTCTTCCCACACTTCCCTTTTTTCTTGACAATGTCACTCTGGTCGCTCGGCTGGTTGGGGAAATCTCCATGTCGGTCGCCCCCCCTCTGCGGACCAGACAGGGGGACCTGGGGGGAGCAGCAGCCTGGAACCGAGACGAGAGAGAGAGAGAGAGAGAGAGAGAGAGAGAGAGAGAGAGAGAGAGAGAGTTGGGGGTCTGGAGCCTGTGCCTTCCTCCTGGCTTCCCCTTCCTGGGTCCTGGCCTCCAGCTTGAAGAGCTTTGTAAGCAAAATGCCTGCGTTGTTAAGAGATTTATTTATTCATTTTTTGCTTTTTGGGTCACACCTGGCGATGTTCTGGGGTTACTCCTGGCTCTGCATTCAGGAATTACTCCTGGCGGTGCTCGGGGGACCATATGGGATGCCGGAATCGAACCCAGGTCTGCCATGTGCAAGGCAAACGCCCCTCCCCACTGTGCAATGGCTCTGGACCCAGATTTATTTATTTATTTTTTAACTTTTGAATTCATACAAAGGAGTAGCAACAACAACAACAACAACACAATAGAAAAGAGAGAATGTTGGAAAGCACCTGCCCACCCAGCTCTGCCTGTCCCTGCTTTGGGCTGTAACTCCTGCATGCCTGTGTCTGTCCTTGGGCTCCTCGGTGAGCACTGACCTGTCCACAGAGAGAGGATTTTGCAACTAATTCTCTCTCTCACTCACTCTCTCACTCTCTCTCGCCTCTCTCGCTCTCTTTCTCGTGCTCTCTCTTTCTCTCTCTCTCTCTCCCTCTTTTTCTCATTCCTGGCTCAGTGCTCAGGGATCAGAGAGGACTGGGAGCCCAAAGGACACAGAGATTAAGCCAGGGTGAGCTGAGTTCAAGGCAAGCGCCCTGACCACTCTACTATCTCGCCCTGATTTTCTTCCAAGTTTTTCTTCTGGGGGCCGGAGTGATAGCACAGCAGGTGAGGTGCTTGCCTGGTACTCAGCTGCCTCTGCTTCTATCCTCTCCCTGAGCCTGCCAGGAGTGTGATCCCTGAGTGCAGAGCCAGGAGAAACCCCTGACCGTCACCAGGCGTGCACCCCGAACCCCACAAAAGTATATCTTTCTTCTGAATAAAATTTTGTTTGTTTTGGGGGTCACACTTGGTGATGGAATGCATCTGTGGATGGTTTGGGGAGTTAACATCTTAACAGTAGTAACACTCTTAGCCCTTGATCATGGACAGGTCTTCTCTCGCTCCTTTCAATGGCATTTTGTAATTTTCAATGCTGTGGTAAATGGAAATATTGTCTTATTTTGATTTCAGATTCATTGCTTGCATCACTTGATCACTTGATCACTTGAATCCAGTTATTCATCGACTTGCTCGAGCGGGTGCCAGTAACATTTCCATTGGACCTATCATGTGCCAATGTAGCCCAATGGCATCTGGTTGATTCAGGGATATGAAGAGCCTCAAACCGTTCCTTCATGGTCTTGACAAAGAAATTTACCTGCAAATTACCATGAATATTCTACCCACCCTTCTGAGAGAGCCCCACAAGGTAATGAGAGTACAGCGCCCAGACGGCAGAGCCTGGCAAGCTGTCTGATGCGTGTTCGACATGCCAATACCAGTAACAAGATTGCTTGCATAAAGCTCTTTTTTTTTTTTTTCTTTTTTGGGTCACACCTGGCAATGCTCAGGGGTTACTCCTGGCTCTGAACTCAGGAATTCCCTCCTGGCGGCGCCGGGACCATATGGGATGCCGGGACGGAACCTGGGTCGGCCACGTGTAAGGCCAACACCCTACCCGCTGTGCTATAGCTCCAGCCCCAAGCTCTTTCTTTTTAATGTTTTTTTTTCTTTCTGGGTCACACCCAGCAATGCTCAGGGGTTACTCCTGACTTTGCCCTCAGGAATTACTCCTGGAGGTGCTCAGGGACCATATGGGATGCCGGAGATCAAACCAGGGTCTGGCTGCATGCAAGGCAATTGCCTTCCCGTTGGACTAATGCTCTGGCCCCTGGTTTATGATTTTGTATCCTTCAACCATGTTGAACTTTCTCTCCTGCTCCCATATATATAACATATACATAGATATTATTATTATTTTTTTCTTTTTTTTTGCTTTTTTGGGTCACACCCGGCAATGCTCAGGGGTTACTCCTGGCTCTGAACTCAGGAATTACTCCTGGCGGTGCTCGGGGACCATATGGGATGCCAGGGATCGAACCCGGGCCGGCACAGGCCGGCCGCGTGTAAGGCAAACGCCCTACCCGCTGGGCTATCGCTCCCGGCCCCATAGATATTATTTATAGACCTTATTCCCATGACCTGATGGAATGATTTGAGGCTCTTTATGTTCCTGGAGCAAGCAGATACCCTTGGGCTCTACAAGCATGGACATATGGAGATGTTACTGGTGCCCGCTCGAGCAAATCAATGGTGAACGGGAAGACAGTGATACAGTGATACAGTGATATTTATTATTTGATTTTTTGGGTTTGGAGCCATACTCAGTGGTGCTGAGAGCCTACTCCTGCTTCTGCACTCAGGGATCACTCCTGGTGGGCTCAGAGGACCATACAGGGTGCCAGCAATAAAATCCGCCCTCCCCTCTGTGCTGTCTCACACTTGTTTGTTTTGAGTGAGGGCCACACTGGCTGTGCTCAGGTCCAGCTCAGGGACCATATGGGATGCTTGGAATTGAACCTGGGCAGGCGGCGTGCCAGTTGAGTGCCCTCCCAGCTGTACCATCTCTCTGGCTCCCATTTAAAAACAAAACAAAATCAGCTTTTCCTAGCACCCTCGCTCAGCAGAGCTTTCTGCAGCCTGGGGCGGGGCTCCCGGGCCGCAGCCCTCAGTGCTTTGCTGGGATTGTGGCAGAGGAGAGCTGGGCCTTTCCAGCTGAGCCGTCTCCCGCCCCGCTTTTTCCTACTTCTTCTTGAGTCCCATCTTGAATTTTCCCTTTTCTCTTAATAATTGATGTTGACGTTATCATTTAGAAATTTTCTGGGGCCCAAGCCTTAGTATAGTGAGGAGGGTATTTGCCTTGAGCATAGCCAGGAGTGATTCCTTGGTGCAGAGCCAGGAGTAACTCCTGAGTATTGCTGGGTGTGACCCAAAAAGCCTAAATAAATAAATAAAATTAAATCAATTTTTCTGTCAGTCGCTTTACTAGTCTTCAGCAGAGGGCTCACCTCTCAGTGTACCTGTATAAAACTGTCCACAACTTGCTCTGAGCTTCTGCTTCACCAGACAAGAGCTGTTTCTCTTTCCTTCCCTCCGCCCACGCTTCTATTAGCTCCCTGTTATGATATGATGCTGAGACGGGTAGCATTTGCTTTTTGTCCTGAGAACACAAATCAAGTCTTTTTTTTGGAGGGATGGTGTCATATCCAGCGATGCTCAGGGGTTGCTCCTGGCTCTGCACTTAGGAAATACTCCCGCAGTGCTCGGTGACCATGTGGGATGCCGGGGATCAAACTGCCTAAATGCCCTCCCTGCTGTGCTATTGCTCTTGCCCCCCTCCCCTCAAGTTAGTGCATTTTAACTTGAGAAGTTACAAATCAACAAATGACTTCACATTCCGCTGACATACCAGCCCACACACAGAGGCTGAGCTCATGGCCCACACGTGTGAGGTCTTGGGTTAGAATCTCCATAGAAAAGTAGGAGCTACTCAGGCTGCGCCGGCCGGCAGGTGGCAGACAGGAGACAGGCTTGTTCACACCCAGGGCTCTGCCCCGGGGGGCCCTGGATGGTTGATGGTCTAACATAGAAAAAGACTGGATCCCCTGGGATAAACCTAGAGCCATGGCATAGCCTGGCAAGCTACCCATGGTGTATTCGATATGCCCAAAACAGTAACAATAGGGGCAGGAGCGATAGCAATTATTTCAATTACTTCACCCACTGACTGGCCACCCAGTCAGTGGGTAGGGCGCTTGCCTTGCACACGGCCAGCCCATGCCGGCCCAGGTTCGATCCCCGGCATCCCATATGGCCCCCCTGAGCACCGCCAGGAGTAATTCCTCGAGTGCAGAGCCAGGAGAGAACCCTGAGCATTGCCGGGTGTGACCCAAAAAAAGCAAAAAAAAAAAAAAATAACAATAATGGATCTCATTCCCAAAGAATGGAGATGTTACTGGGGTCCATTCAAGCAAATCGATAAACAATGGGAAGACAAGTGACAAGTGACAAGTGACTCAGGAGTGTGCCTGGCCCAAGAGAGCCGAACCTCTTCATAGCTCGCCACCAGCCTGCCCGCCTGCCTCCTTGCTTGTTTGCTTGCATGCTTTTCTTTCTTGTCACACCTGGTGATGTTCAGGGGTTGCTCCGGGGCTCTGCACTCAGGAATTACTCCTGGCAGTGCTATGGAGGACCACATGGGATGCCGGGATCAAATCTGGGTTAGCCTCGTGCAAGGCAAATGCCCCACCTGCTATAATATCCCGCCCCTGAGATCTCCAAATTAAAAAAAATTGTAATTTGTATTATATTTCATTGATGGCTTCAGACAATGCTGCATTTTATTTGCTTCCATTTGGGGAGAGGGTGTTTATTTTTCATACATTTTTGTTGATATTTTTTCAAGAGGGCCTAATTGCCTTCTCTCTTTTCTCCTTTGCCTGGCTTACCTTAATCTTATTTTCAATTATTTTTCAAGCTCTCAATTATTCTGTCTGTATTCACTAGGTTGTCTCCTGGGAGCCCTCGGCTTTCCTTCTCCCAACGAGGGGCCAGCTAGGTCGCTCGAGCTACCCGAGGGGACGCCCCCAGCTCTGCCTCTAACCCCTAGGCTTTCTAGCCCAGTCCACGCCCTCTGACCTCTGGTTCCCCCTTTGCCTTCCTGGTCTCTCTCTCAGGATCTGTTCTTCTCTTGAGCTTTCTATGGGCCACCGTGGAATTTTACTTTACCCGCTTTCCCCTCCTGAAAAGGAAAAGTGGAGATCTTTCTAGACTGTGACTTCAGCAGAATTTTGAGGGAAGCGGTGAGTGTTTGTTGGGAATCTGCCTCGCAATGCCCTGGAGCAAGAGGTCTGACACAAAATCAAGGAATTGATTTCATTGTTAATTTCTTGTGACTTTTCCCTGGTTTTGACTAATTATCCATCCTGCAGGCTAGATTAATTTTTGAATTTAATATCATTGTATAGTGTTCAATCAGGAAAAGGGATAATCAAGGTTAAACTTGTTATGCAATTAAGTCATAGGTTTGCTTTCTTCCTTCAGAGGAAATATTAAGGATTTACTTTTTTAACTTCAAAATTAATCCAAATATTGATAAGTCTATCAGCAGGTTTTGGAGGAAGATAATTTAATGCTCAATCCCTGCTCAGTGCTAAATGTCTGGCCACCCAGTCAGTGGACAGAATTTGTATTTGAATCAGGTGTGTGTTGGAAATTTTTGGACTAAACTAAACACTTTTTTTTTCTTTTTGGCAAGGGGAAAACAAATTGGGTGTGCAGAAGTTTTTTTTTATAAGAAGAGGGAGAACTCATTTTATTATGAGCAGTAAATCAAGAAATCAAGCTTTTTGTACCTCGGAGCTTTAGGGCCTGGGCGGCTGCCGAGATCCTGGGGATTGGGGGGGGGGGCGGCCTCACTTCCCATTATGAAGCCAGTGGTGGGGATTCAAGGTTTTAAATTTACACCCAAAACTCAGGCCAGGGCCCTGGGATGGCCCAGAGGTGTGAGGGTCTACCTGGCAGGCATGCCGCCGTGCCTTCAATCTCTGGCATGACCCACCTGCCATGACCAGCCCCCCACACCACAGGAGAGCGGCGGCCCCAGACACTGCAAGAACAAAGGGAAGGGAAACAAATCTCAGGCCAGAAATAAACTAGGGCAAGTTAAGTGATGGCGAATCTGTGTAAAGATTAAAATGGGGGCCAGCGAGGGTGTGGAACAGGCAGAGTAGCGGCTGGCAGGCCAGGAGGCCTGGGTTCCGTGCCCCGCACTGCACCATGGAAATAGCAGCTTACAGACGTGTCTGCCTCGCACCATCTGATCTTCAGAGCCTCATCTGTGGTCATCCCTGAGCACCAAGCTAGGAACAGCTCTTCAGCCCCACTGGGTATGAGCCCATAAAGAAAAAAAAAATCACAAAGATGTTGCCAGTCTAAGTGACCTTAAACATTTTTAGAAACTGTTGCCCTTTGACTTGATCTAATTGGTAAGATATAGAAACAACCCAACCAAGCAGATGAACAGATCAAGACGCTGTGTTATGCGCACACAGGGGAGTACTATGCAGCTCTACCCCAACTACACAGATGAACAGATTGAGACACTATGTTACACACATAAGGGAGTACTACGCAGCTCTAACCCAGCTACACAGATGAATGGATCAAGACGCTGCATTACGTGTACACAGGGGAGTACTACGCAGCTCTAACCCAACTACACAGATGAACGGATCAAGACGCTGTGTTATACACACAGGGGGAGTACCACGCAGCTCTACCCCAACAACACAGATGAACAGATTGAGACACTACGTTACACACATAAGGGAGTACTACGCAGCTCTAACCCAACTACACAGATGAATGGATCAAGACGCTGCATTACATGTACACAGGGGAGTACTATGCAGCTCTAACAAGAACAAGGTCGTATCAAAGCAGGAACATGGATGGAGCTTCGGGGTGTCGGGTTGGGTGGAGTCAGTCAGAGGGAGACAAACAGACATAGAATCATCTCCCATGAAGACACACATCAACAGGGACAGAGGGGTAGTGTATTGGTAAGTGTATTTGCCTGGCACAGAACTGTCCTGGGTTTGATTCCTAACATCCCATGTGGTTCCCCAGAGTCCACCAGGAGTGATCCCTGAACACTCCCAGGTGTGGCCCAAAAACCAAAAAAGAAAAAAAGAAAGAAAGGCTCATTAAAATGTTTTCCAGGAGATGGAGAAATAGCACAGCAGGTAGGCTGTGCTACCAAGTGCCTTGCACTTGGCTGACCTGGGTTTGATCCCTGGCACCCCCACATCGTCCCCACAAGCCTTGTGGAGTAAGCTCCGAGCACTGTCGGGCGTGCTTACAGAGGCAGTACAGCAAGTAGGGTGGATGCTTTGCACACGCCAGGTTCCGGGCACCGCACCAGGAGTGGTCCCTGAATTCGAACTGAGCACAGCTGGGTGTGGACCCCCAGAAGGCTGATCTCTTGGCCCTGCTCCGGCAGACAGGGATGAGAGAAACTGCAAAGGGCTCTGCGCTGTTCGCGAGGCCGCTTGGGCACAGATGTTCTCCCAAAGAGAACAAGTATCACTTAGAACTCCAAACTGGCACGTCCAAGCCCCCCCACTTCATTTATGGCCCCATAAAAGCGGTCGTAAATGTGGTGCACTCCGCCCCGCCTGCACGGGGTCCCCAATTTTATGCTTTTGACAAGTTCACGCTCCTGTGCTCCCCCCTCGCCTGTCCCAGGCCCAGGTATTAAATATTTAACCATCTGTATTCTATAAATAATGGATGTGCCTGTCTTCACCACTGCAGATCAGCAGCAAATTTTATTGTTGACAAGAGTGATAATGTTCTTTCACCTTCTTAACTTTTTATGTTTCTGTTAATTTTC